>QFET01005180.1:0-109119 GCA_003316355.1 Tuber calosporum | reverse complement strand
GGCCCAGAGCTCTCAAGCTGCTCTTCTGGGCCCTCATGGGAGTTATGTGCCTAACAGATGAAGTCAATTGGGATCCAAGTCTGGATGGCAACTCAATACCACCAATATACCAATGGCCAGGTCCTGAGCCGGATCCGCTTCCTTAAACATGTGATAAGGAACTTCATCAACAAAATCTAGAACAACTCGTCCAATGCTCTCCCAGTGATAGCAGCAGCGATGAATGGCGCCCCCATGAATCTTTAAGAATATCTCTATACCAAGCACTCTTTGGACGCCCTTAGAAGCTCTATAATCCTGTCCTCAGATCCGCCAGCAAAGTACAAGCAGTGGACGATATCCTGAACGCACATGAAGTCAGTAGGATGGAAGTTGATATGGCCAGAAAGCATGCCACCTTCCAGCACACTATCCAAGCAGATAAAAAGTGGAACCCCTATCTAAGACCATTCAAATTGGCACCAGAGTTCTTGTTAGAAGACGCTCTTACACCTACACCCCTGGAAAATAATAGAAGCTAGATCCTTCCTGGTTTGAACCCTTTTAGGTCCTAGAGCATGACTCTAGTAGCGATAACTACAAGCAAGAATTTGCTAAGAGAATGGATCACCAGAAGCTATAATCTCTCATTACATACCTAGGAATATCATGAGAATGATCTCAATAGATTTACATCCAGAAGGATGGATAGGCCAGCCATTATACTAATCAACAATGCAGAAGAAGGGGAAGTAGAGGAGATACTAGATTATCGCCAACAGAACGACAGAGTCGAGTTCCTGGTACAGTGGAAAGGGTATGAAAGGGCAGATAACTCTAGGGAACCCATCGAGAACCTAAAGAAGTCAAAGGAAATCATTGCGGAATATTGGAAAGATAATCACAGAACAGCACCGATGCCTAAGATCACCTCCCACTATGTCAGGACCTCTTGAGAGTCTATGGAAGTCTCTAGAATCCCTTGACCTAAAACCTTTGTACCCAACAATTTCTAGCAGCCCTATAACGATGAAGAATACAATTCTGCAGGTTCAGATGATGGCTACTACAACAATGATGATGATTCTATACTCTGACCTTGGGAGAGCGGCAATGAGGCCTATGGCCTTCAGAGAATATAAGATTTGTTCAGATTTGGGGAATGTAACATGTGTACAAGTTCCTTGACCTCTATTATCACTCTTGTTAGCCTTTCCTTTGTCAGATTAAATTCATTTGATTTGATTTCTTTTGTATTTGATTTCACTACCGGAATCTCCAAATTATGGCATTCTGATTACTGTATGCTTTGGAGGATCTGCAAATTGTGTCCCAGGCGTTCTAAGGGAAGATACAGGACATTTATACCGGCGGTATGATAGAGGCAGTATAGTGGGAAAGCCACAGGCTTTCCAGGACTCCGGCAGGGCCACAGGATTCCAGTAGCTGTACACAAACAGGTAATGACAGTGGCTGCGGGTTTTCAGAACCTCAGTACATGCAGGAAGATTTCATGTATTTAAGAGTGGCCTCCTGGCTAGCAGTAGACATCAGACTTCAGACAGATACCTAGACAGTGAATACTCTTGGTTAAAGGCGATCCTATTGTTCCCCTTCGCTCTATGAACCACTCTATTGTACTACCCTTGTCTTCGCCTCTCATCAGGTCTCTCTTCGACACCAATCCGATAGCTGGTTACCACTTAGGCTCTATGGTATAACCGTTCACACAGGCTAGCGCCTGTTATATCACAGGAGGCAGAAGATATTCCGGCTTATCCCGACTGAGGTAGTTAACATACGATTAGCTACGGATACGGCCCGTTTAGCCAACACTTTCGTATACCTTCCTGGCACAGTTAAACAGTTACTAGAATAGTTACCTCTTAGTACCTTAGACCATGATTACTACAACTCTTGCATATACGTAGTCTCCGGAGGGCAACTGAGTCTTATGTGAGATATTAAGTCTCATCTCTCTTTGCCAGCAGGCTTCAGACAAGATAATGATCGGAAAGGTTTTTCTCCCTGCAGACATAATTAAGATACATTGCAGAAATCCAATCATATTGGTGGACAATAATTATCCGTGCAATCTGAAGACTTCCGAAGCGGACCATTAGTGAGTCCACCGTGAATGATCTCAGAGCGTAGAAGGGAGCTTATTTATCGTCTCAGTATGGATGGGTATCGATGGCATTTAAACCTGGTGAGGGTAGTCGGTTCTAAGGGTAAGCGAATCGGACTAGGCATAAATCTTTCTGCTTAAACAGATATTTTGTAGAAAGGCTGGTAGGTCACGATTTTTGTGTAATAACTTTTGATATTGATAAGATCTCTTATCCGTTGCTTGATGATGGCTAAAGCTCGTGAGGCACTTCAATATTTAAATCCCGCGTCAGTGTATTCAAAGACTATAACTGGTTTACATATAAACAGGTATTTTGTCCCTAACATTCGTCTCTTGATCCGTGAGTGAACCTACTTTGACCGTGAAACTTTCTCTTCCCCCGTACAGCTAACGGAATGATCAGAACTCCTGACTTCTCTGCGGGTTTGGACTTACTTAGTCTGAGTTGTCAACCTTCTTTCCGCTGTTAAGATATGGCAGCCCATTTTGGAACCTACCAATAACTTCTTAGAACTCCAAGTGGCCAGCTTGGTTGTTGGCCGAGTCTGCTTCGTGTGGTCTTATCTGGCTCTGCGGCTGGCTTTCAGGATGACTAGTGTTCACGATCGGGCTAATACCCTCTCATTTTCAATCCTTTCCTTATCAACTTGTTCCGATTGGTTCGTTGACCTTATAGGCATTATGGGTGTGTCAGCGTAATCTCATTGTGTATCAGGGTAGCCTACTTCAATTGTGCATTCATACCCATCTAGGAGTACCTGGGCTCTCTTAACTTCAAAGGGGTGTAACTCTGCGGGTTCTTAACGGAATCGCTTCATTCTACTTCCCCGACGTAGCCAGAGAGGCCCTCTCGTATACCCTACACAGAGTATCCGGTCGGAGGGACGGTGACGATGTATACGTAGTTTCAAGATGTATTCCAATAACTCGTTTTTCTTGGTAACAGAGCAACTGCACAATGTGCTAGTGTCGACTCTTAAGCAGAATGCCGCGGCCGCAGCGGGTAACTGCCTGTATAGGGTCAGATTCATGCAGTTCCTCCAGAAAAGTCAGGTAATCCTCTTGGTAGTCGTTTGTGACTAATACAAGCTCCTTCCTCTGTGCGGTTTGTCCCGAATGGCTTTTCATAAGTTACCCTCTCTTTAGGTAACATCCAAAATAAAAAAATAAAAATAAAACACCAACTTAAACAATTCTAAAATTTACCAGTCCCCTCGTGAACTGGACACGGTAGGGTAAAAAACCTAACCCGTTTGCTTGACCACGTTAGGAAACCATTTTCCACCTCATTTAATTTCTGCCCGCTTTGGCATATCTGGATTCTCCCTTCGAAATATGTCCACTAACCCTGCGCATGCTCTATGTGTTCTAGTGGTTCCCAAGTATTTTCATCTTCGGAACAACCAGTCTACTTGACAAAATAACCTAACTCATGCATTTGTTTGTTACGACCTCCAACTCGCAGGGTATATGAGATTATTTTTACTGGTCACCATTCTTTCAATTTCCCTTTCAAAATCTGAATCGATTTCCGCGGGCTAGCATGGAGGTTGTTCCCTTGCTGCTCGATTGGATATCCGATAGGGTTCCTACAATGAAACATCAAATATCAGATGGATCTTCCATCTTGGTGATATTTCTAGTTTGTACGCACACTATCTCCTTGTTTCCAATAACTTAAACGGTCCATACAGCTTTGGGCTAAGCTTCTTAGAGGGTCACTTGGTGAGTATCATTTTTGCATTTAAATGACCACATCCCCAACATTGATGTCCAGTTGCTGCTTAGCCTTTCGCTAGTAACATTTGCTCATATTTTCCCACGTTTGTTCCCAGGCTTTTCTGGCCTGTTAGTGTATTGTTTGCATCCTGTGTGCCTAGAGCTAGTCACCTGAATTTTGGGCTTCGCATTCCTTCATCCATTCTGGCTGTGAATTGAATCCATAGTTAGTGTAGAATGGTGACATGCCATGAGCATTCGTTACTGAATTGTTGAAGGCATGCACCGCTAGTGGTAACAACTGGTACCATTCCGTTTGATCATAATTATCAAAGTTTCTGAGGTAACCTTTCAGCACTTGGTGGGTCCTCTCTGGTTGTCAATCAGTTTGCGGGTGGTATGCCATTGACATCTTTCGTTTTATCCCCTAGGTTTTGAATAGGGAATCCCATAATTCTCCTGTGAACTTTGCATCCATGTCGGAGATTATTTCCGCTGGAAGTCCTTGTAGCTTCCAGGATTCCCTCAAGAATACGTTTGCAACCTCAGTTGCATTTGCATTACTTTCCAGGCCTATGAAGTGATCCATCTTTGGAAATCGATCCACGACTACTATAATTTGAGTTCTTCCTTATGATAGTGGTAGTTGTATGATGAAGTCGGTCGATATGGATGACCAGGCTGCCTATGGAACTTCTAGATGGTGCAGCTGACCTAACCGCGCATGTCGTGTGGATTTATTATGTTGATATTCATCGCATGACTGTACATAGTCATTTATCCATGCTGTTAGTCCTCTCCTGTAAAAGTCTCTGGTAACAATGTCCAGAGTCTTCTCCTATCCAAAGTGTTCAGATACCTTGGAGTGGTGGCAACCTTTGGCTATAGTTGTCTGCAGCTGTTCATTTTCTAGAATGTATAAGTGATTCTTATAGTAAATCAGTCTTTCAGTTACTGCCAAGTGACTTGGTAATGGTTTGCCCTCATTGGTTAATGTTTCCAATTCCTACTTGTATTCCTGCCAGTCTTGATCGTTCTGGCCTGCCTCTTAGATGGTTTTTAATAATATCTGGTTATGTTTCCTAATATCGACCTTGGACATTATAGTATTAGACATTAGGAGTATCCCTTTGTCTTGTCTTGCTTAATTGTCTGTTTCATCAAGAAACTCATTTTCGGCCTGTTCCGCTAGTAAGTATGTAACAACTACCTGGGTATTTGTTGCAGCTGATCATCCGGGTTATATATCCGTACTTCCAAATCTGCCTTTGCCCCTTGCAGTTTATACTTGTTTGCCAACTTCTATTGACTCAGCCATGTGTATGTTCTGAATGATCATTTGTACTATTTGGTGCCCTTTGTGAACCTGGCAATCGTGATTACCATGGTTAATTACAATAACCTTGACTTCTCCAGTGTAATCAGCGTCGATTACAGCTCCGCCAATGCTGATCCCAAATTTGGCGGCTATTCCACTCTGTGGTGCCTACCGTAAGTATGTTCCTTTTGGCAATCCAACGGAAATTTCAATTTCCACCAACCTTTATCATTTGGCTGGAATTATAAAGTCCTCTTGTGCATACATGACATGTCCGGCTGCTAGTCGAGACCCTTTCGTAGGCATTTGTGCTTTTAAATTAGCAATGTTATTCGCAAGGAACCAGTAGACTCTGTGCCCATTATTCTTTCCTCCCATTTCTGGCTGATTTAACTGCACCAGTGTGATTTGAAAGTGAGAAGACTTAAGTATTTACTATTCGCTATACGTACCTCCTGCCTCTGGACGGTACTCTAGCCGTCGACTTAGTGCATCCAGCTTTCTGCCTCATTTTCCCAGTCTGTAGACAATTTCGAAATTGTAGTTCGCCAGTTGCTGAGTCAGTCGTATCAGCTGTGGATTCCTTACCTTAGTTGTAAGGAGAATCTATATATTCTGGTGATCAGTGTAGACAGTCAGTAGTTTTTCTTTTCGAACCAGGTACTGTTTCCACTCTTTAAATGCTTCCAGAATTGCTTAAAGTTCCTTATTATAGATCTCATAATTTTGCTCTGCTGGGCTCAGCTTCTGTAAGCGGAAGGTCACCGGATGTAGCTTTTTGTCTTTAATCCTAGAGAGGACGCATCCTAGACCACTATCGATGGGTTAAGTTTCCACAATTGTTTCTCTGTTAGGATAGAAATGACCGAGTATCGGGGTGGAGATGAATCTTTTCTTAAGTTCCTCCAATGCCCCATCTTGTTCCGGCCCCTAGCTGAATTTTCTGGGGTCGCCCTACAACGTTTCGGTAATTCGTTTGCAGATTTTGGAGAAAGCCTTAATTAAACGTGCGTAAAAATGCGCAAAGCTAATGAATATTTGCACCTCCTTGACAGACCTTGGTGCCTTCCAGTTTTTTATGCTCGGGATCTTTCTTTCACTCATGGTGACTCCATCAATTGCCACAATTTAACCCAAAAACTCCCCTATTTTGAGGTGAAAAAATGACTTGGTGTTTGATACCGCTAGATCATATTCTTCTACGCGAAATAGTACCTTCTTGACCAAGTCGATGTGTTCTCTCTCTGTCTTGAAGCAAAATAGAATATCGTCTACGTATACCACCACTCCCTGATCTAAAAGTTCATGTAGATTTTATTCATTATAGCATGGAATGTGGCCAGTGCGTTCACTAGCCCGAAAGGCCATGCTTTATATTCTAAGTGGCTGTATCGGGTCCGGAATGCTGTTTTCCACTAATCTCCTTCCTTATTCTTAGGAAGTAATATCCATCTTTCAAATCGAGCTTAGTGAAAATTGGACATCAACTACACGGTCGTGGAGCTCAAGCATTAGGGGTAGTGGAACTTTGTTCGCCACTGTTAGCTTATACAACCTCCGGTAGATCACAGATAGCCTTATTGAGCCGTCAGGTTAGGGATAAATAAAATTCGTGCCGCAGCAGGTGAATTGCTTAGCACGATTTTCCCTTGATCCAGCATTTTCTGCAGGTATTTTCTAAGCAAATCTAGCTAGTGGGCTGACATATGATTCATCGGGCCCCATGGCAGTACTGTGCCTTGTATCCAGTCAATGTGGTGGTCAAAGGTTCTTCTTACCACTAGTTTCTCTGCTCTGTCTGGTGTGAAGACCGTCTTGAATTCATGGTATTCCTGAGGTATTTGCTGGATCTTCGTTGACTCTGGAATAGATGCTATTTTGATTCTTCCAATATATCGTGCATATGGCTCGTATGCCACGGTCTCGTCCCATTCAAATATCAGGTCTATGCCTTCATCATTAACTTGACTTTAGCATTTTTCGTCTTTAAATGTCCATTTTTGCGCATCCTCAATGTGCCTTATAGGATGTTCTTTAAGCCACCATCCAAATGGATGATAATGCCACAATTGCCAGTATTGGGAATTTTCCAAGAGATGTGAGATCGGTGTGCATTGTGCCCGATTTCTAAGAGAATCGGATGTGTGTAGTGTTTTCCCCCATTTGCTCCTGTGGTTCTTTCAAAGGTGTAAATATCTAAGCTATTTGTGTGTGTGTAGAAAGGTAGGCGATGTTTATTAACCAGTTCTTGGTTAATAAGGAATATATTAGACCCTGAGTTTAATAGAAAACGAATCGGGATCTGTTCTCCATTTGTTTCAATGGTTGCCCTGCCTTCTAGGCATGAATAATATAGCGGGACAGGTGCTTCAGTTTTGTTTCTTTTATTAGGGCTGCTAGGGGCTACTGCAGGTCGTTTGTATGACAGTTTTGTTGTAGTGTTAACTTAGGGTGTTTGTTACCATGCCCGCACAGTTTCAGCTATTTAAGCCTCCTCAGACAAACCAAAATTTCTGTCTTTGGTGTATTGGGCAGCCGACTAGTAGCGGTCTTTACCCTTTGCCGAAGGGTTCCCATACACCTGCCATTTGCCCTGCCTAACTGCAGCCGACTTCGTATCATATGATGGTATAGATGGGATTCTTCACGCATCGCTTCGATAACCCCTGGAGCCTATCGTCCCTATCATTTTTACAAAGCCAGAGTCCAAGTTCATGATGGATTAACCCTATTCCATTTAGTGTGAGGACTAGGTAGCTTTAGTTCCTCATTCACTTCCGACGTCATTTTTCTTGATGTCTGGAATCCTGTTCCGTTTCTCCAGCTATTCCGTAGTCCAGCCGACCTGTTATATATTTCGTTCCTGGAAGGCTTCTCATGATCCAGGCTGGACTGAGTCTCCAATGTCATTCTTAAGAAGTCCCTAGTCAGTGCTGGTCTTTCCACTCTTCCTTGGATCTCTTGGATGGATTTAAGCCTTTATAAGGATGCGGGTTTAGTTGACCCTCTTCCGTACTGAGGTCCGATATACATCAATTTTGGAGCTCCGGTTTCTTCCTTTTGAGTTTCAAGTTCCCAGAGTTAGTCCTGGACAACCACGGGTCGCCGTCCAAGTTAATCGCTCCTTGCTCCCCTGTCATTCTTAGGTCTGCGATACTCCTGTAGGTGTAGTTTGCTTTTCGTGATTCTCGCTTTGGTTTTAAGAGTCCCATGGAGAAGGGTAGATTACCTGCTAGTAGGACCTTGTAGAGGTCAAGCCCACTTCTTGATATCGGTTTTGGTAAGGGGTCCATAAACGAGTACTCGGTCCGCATCGTTTCTAGTGCCTGGAACACTTTTTTTAGGTTTCATCTATGTCATCCAGTTCTCAATACCTGTTCTGGTTGACTTGGTTCACCTCAGTCGTGGGTACTGGTTGCCCATTTGTTATCAGAGGTCGTCGATATAGGGGTTTTAAATTTCCCCGTTTCTGTCCTATAACTGATACTGGGGCCTGTTACCTGCAGACCATCTAAGTATGGTTGGCCAACTTGCAACGGGTACATTGATTGCCTTAATTTCTCTCGTCAATTTTATCCTCAGGGATTCCTTTAATAGCTTTAACCCAATTTGTGTGCTTAACCTTTCCTTTAGTGGGGGCTTTTTTCTCATTTTCCTCTTGTTTTTACCCTTTTTCTGCTTGTTTTTACCCTTTTTCTGCTGCATTTTTTCCCTTTTTCCACTTGATTTTTCAATTTGTAGGAAGCTTTTTCAGCTGCCTTAGAGGTTTTTCATTTTTAATTTCCAGCAGTGGTCTTGCTAGATTTGGATTCCTCCTCCCATTTTGTTTTCTGGGAGTCACTTTTTCCCTAGTCGTTTTTTCTGAATAGTCCTTGTTGTTCATTGAACGATTCTTCTACTTTGGTAACCCTGCGGACTGCTATGATCCACAGGCTATCCAAGTCATGATATTCATGAGATAGTGTAGGCATGGCTTCAATAGGAAGTTGCCGCTGAAATTATAGTTCTCCAACCAATACCGGATACATCTACTACGATAGTATGGTTTTCCATGGTACGGAGATACTTCTCTATGTCCCCTATATACTGGACCTTTTCCATCTCGGCTATGGCTTTTTGTGCGTAGTGGAGTACTGAAAATCGTTTTGTGACTGTGGCCCGGAAAGTGATCCAGAAGTCATAACCCACATATTTTGGGAATCCAAGGTCCCTTGTCATTTTCATCCTATAAGTTATCGAGAATTGTGCCACCTCAGTTCCTTCCACCCATCCAAATACATACTAGATGCATTCTTAATCGTTTTCCCATTGCCATGGGTTTCTCCCAAAGTAGTCCTCGCAATTTGGTGTCCATACTTGCACATCCTCAGTAGGCTTATTCACGAACTTGAAAGGAGGATTAGCTTAGCGGTGGTTGGTCCTTGACAATGCTTGCCCTAGTCAGTCAACCCCTGTATCTGCTTCGGTTTAGAACTTACAACCTGGGAACGGTCTTCGTTATGGTTCACCACCTCTACGCGAGGGGCTGCCTCCGTCATCAGACCCCAGGTCATTATCTCCCGGGTTGGGTGAATTCCCTGGAGGCGGCGGGTATTGTTCCTTTCCGCCATTGCCGTTTCTATCTCCTCGATCCACAGGTTTTCCCATGTCTCTACGGGGAACGTAATGGAACTCTTCTCCGCCATCGGCCGTTGTCCATTTAACTAAGCCCGGATTTTCCACCAGCTGTGGTGTCACTGTTTCCCTAACATTTGGTGGTTTCTTCTCAACTTGTAGTTGCATCCAAGTTTCATATATCAGAGGCTACATTGGATTTAGTTACTAAGATATGGCATTCTGTCAGACCACATAGGCCTCCCTTTCTGACCGTTCTTGTTCGAGCCGCTGGTGCCGTTCTCGTAACTCCTCTCTGATCCACTTATGTTCTTTTTGTGCAGCCACTCTTCTTTGTAGGAGTTCTGCTTTTTGCCTATCCAAAGCCTGTTCTAGCTGGCGGTCTCGATCTAGCGACTCTTGTCCTGTTTCCCCAATGTTAGCATGAAGTTGGGTACTTACTGCTTCTTTGTGTGCAGCCCGTTCTTCCTGCACTCGCAACTTTGCCTCCATCCGTTTGGTGCTTGCATCTGGAAGTGCGGCGGTGGCCGTTGCTAACATTTCAAGTCCCAAATTGACTTGTTTCAACTCTTCGCCATTGATTTGTTCCCCATGGGTTATCCGTTGGGCATGGATGTGGAGCAGGTTTGCCTGATTCTGAGCTTGACCAGATAAATCACGGTAGGCCAGATGTTGCATATCAACTGATTCTAAGAGGGATCGGTCAAAGTAGCTCATTTCCTGGCCGTGCGTTCCGCTAATCTTTCCATAGCTGGATTTCTGGGGTTGGGTGGACGGGGAGTGCTTGATTGAGTTGGTGGGGCCGACTCTCTGACTCCACTTGGCAGTGATAGGTGTTGTAGTTCCAAAGGTGACCTGGAACGTCCAAGTGCATGGTCGCTGCCAACCAGTGAGATTTCTTCTATGTCTGACATGGCTTTGTCCGTGTCGACAGTCAATTGTCCGACCATCTTATTTTCTTGCGATCTTGATGTTTTCCTAGTCACCAAAGAGATGGGATGAAGGAGGGGGAGGTAAAGCTGAAAGAACTTGAGGTTCCTTCTTCTTTAGTAACGTAGTTATGGAATGGTTTTGACTGGAAGGTGGGACCGTGGAAGTGTTCATAGATTTCTCGGAAATCTAATTCGATAGGGATGAGTAAGGGATCTGTGAAAAAGGAGGGTTCCACAGGTATAAATAATTGAATATCTGAGAGGGAGTTTTCATGTTTTCTTCGAAAGAGGAGATGTATTTTAAAGGACCTGGTTCATGCAGAAGCTCATCGAGGACGGTGGTGGAATCAGCTATGAGCTTGTGTGATTCCTGAGGTATGACTTGGAGGTGTCCACTAGGCATGTAAGGAGCCTAGGTAACTAGGAGATATATCAATATACTGTTAAGGGTAGTCGATTCTAAGGGCAAGCGAATCGGACTAGGGTTAAATCTTTCTCTGTAAACAGTGATTGTCTAGGAAGGCTCGTAGGTAAAGATTTTTGTTTAAAAACCTATAATATTGATTAGATCTCTTCACCATTGCTTGATGATGGCTAAAGCTTGGGAGGTACTACAATATTTTTATCCCCCATCTGAGTGTTCGCGGATTACAACTGGTTTACATATTTACAGGTATTTTCTCCCTAACCTTGCTCTCTTAATCCAAGAGCGAACCCAATTTGACCCAGAAACTTTATCTTCCCCCGCACAGCTGACGGTATGATCAGAGCTCCTGACTTCTCTAAGGGTGTGGACCCACTCAGTCTCATTTGTCAACCTTCTTGCGGCTGTCAAGACATGGCAGACCATTTTGGAACCTGCCAATAACTTCTTTGAACTCTAAGGGGCCAGATTGGTTTTTGTCCAAGTATACTTCGTAACGTCTTATCCAGCTTGGTAGCTGGCTTTCAGGATAACTAGTGTTCACGATGGTGCCAATACCTTCTCGTCTTGACTGCCTCTCCTTATCAACTTGTTCCTATATGTTCGTTGACCTTATAAGAAACATGGGGGCGGTAGCATACTCTCAGTGTATATCGTAGTAGCCTACTTCAATTCCGCATTCATACCAATCTAAGACTACACAGGCTCTCTTAACTTCAACAGGGTGTAACTCTGTGAGTTCTTAAGGGAATCGCTTTGTTCCTCTACCCCGACGTAGCCAGCGAGGCCCTCACGGAAACTCTGTGGGATGTGTACCCAGTCAGACGGACGGCGATGACGTATACGGGGTTACATGATGTGTTCCAATTACTCATTTTTCTTAGTAAACGAGTAACTGCACAAGGTGCCAGTGTCGACTCCCGGGGCGCACACCGGGGCCGCTGGGGCTGACTGCCTTTATAGGTTCAGATTCATGCAGTTCCTCCTCAAAAGTCATGTAATCCTCTTGTTAGTTGTTTGTGCCTAACACAACCTCTTCTTAAAAAAATTCAATCACCACTCCATGTTGGTACCAGCTATCCTCACAAGTAGAACTTGAATTGCCTGAAGCATTGTCTTAACGATCTTAAGTTTTATTAGTTGATTCAATTCAATATATATTTACCTTCTGAGAACTTTTCTAGCAGTCTTTGATTTTGTTCCAACCTTAGGATCCATCTTCCTACAGTTTCACCCCTTTTCACAAATAGATCTGGTTTTTCACACTATCCAATTGAGTTTACAACATATTTTTCTTATAGATTTTTGCTTAATATTATCAAATGATCAGAAAGAGATGAACAACCACCTAAGAAGGTTTCACCAAGAATACCCTGGAGGAGGGACCACCTGTGTGGCATACAGAACCTTGGTAGAATTCTAAAATCACCCCACAACTTAAGTACAGAAGCTTTGAAGCTCAATCATTGCCCTACGGACCTGTCGTCTTGCTCCATATCATCTTTATGACCTCTGGTCATTGCTTTTCCAATACATGACTGGGTTATTAGAGCAACTATTGTCTTACCGGATACATTGGCAGTCTCGGTCACCCTGAATTCTGTTTGTTGAAATTCTTCAATTCGTTTCATATGTATATTTCCTACAGTAATATTGTTTATTTCACGCACACCACTTTAGATTACACATATTTTTGGGATTTCCTTGATAGTTTATCAGGGTCAAACATGTTCGCACTTATGTTTCCTACAATGTTTTCCCAATTTTTGTTACTGAGTACATAGAGGATACGCACCTCTATAAATAGCTGGTTACCACCTACTTTATTTAGTTAATTAAGGACAAGAACTATTACCAATCTACCTTCACACTGCAATACTCCTCACACAAATGTGCTCATAGTATACTCTTAATACTGTGTTGTATTTTCGTACTCATGGTATAAGATTGTGCCAATATATATATTTTTAATAGGTTATGAGCTCAGTCCATCGATAGTTATACAACTTACATTCACACTCTATCCACTTTCACTAAGACACAAATTCCTTCTGAAACGACACATCATTCCTAAAAACAAAACATTCTTAGCGAATAGTAACATTCTTGGCAAATCGATACGAAAAACTCTTTGCCCTCCTCACTAAAATGCGAGTATTCCTCCTTCACTAAATTCGAGTTCTTATGGATACTGCAATTACTTTGCTGCAACCTCTCGCAAGTGCAAAGCAAAGTAGTATTACTTAGCAACCAAAGTCACTTTACCTATACCGAGTAACAATGGCCACAGCCGATACAACCATTCCTCCTACAGAAATTCCTCTACCAAACCACACATCTTATGCCCATAACTCTAAACGTAGTTGGGTGCCCCGTTACAAATTGAGCTCCATGCTAAAGCTCACGGGCCCTGACAACTACTGGACCTGGCGAGATATCTCTTAATATGTCCTTACTTTATATAATTGCTGGGACATAGTAACGGAAAAGGAAACTCTACCTGAGGAAGAAGAAGATGAGGATGGAAATAATAACTCTTAGTGAATAGATGAATTTCGCGATCGATACTAATGGGCATCGGCCTACTTCCTTGAAACGATTGACCCCCAATGGCTCATTTCGTTGGCCACAGACAAAACACCCGACGCTATCTGGAAAGCTTTCCAAGATAAATTTACTAGAGGAAATACCATCTCCTTCTTTGAACATCTCAATGCTGTCCTCGATACCAAGTACGATACCTCTGCACCTATTACAGTCAATATCAACAAGTTTGACACCCTCTGGAATCGAATGCAATACCGTTGCTCCTGCTCCCCTGCTAACCACCAATATGCTCTACCATTTGTATTCAAATCCATATTGGAGTCACGCGATGCCAAAACAGGAGAGCTTCTCCACTCCCTTCCCGAGTCCATGAGTAACATCGTCAACAATCTCCAAACTAAGGAGGACCTTACCTAGGACCGTGTCTTTACAAGTTGTTGGATATAAGACCCTCTGCGAGCCCTGATGACGACAAAGGGTATAAAAGTGCTAATGTCAAAGGAAAAGGAAGGAAACCTCCTCGGAGACCTACAGCCACATCTAAGGAATATACCTACTGCAAAAAGCATTACCCCACTGCTGGTGCTGAGGGACATACCTGGAATGAGTGTTATAAACTCAAGGGCGACAACCAAAAGAAAACGGAAAAATAGCTGTTAGTTCAGCAAAGATCGGCAAAGTAGAAGTATCTGAACCGGTCTGTACATCTACATCCCTCCTCTCTAGGAAAAGACTCCTCGCCCACACAACTGGGTAATCGATACCGGGGCAAGCTCACATATGACAAGCAACCTAGACCTTCTTATAAACTTTGAACCAAGTAAAGGAACTGTTAAGTTAGGCGATGATTTGGTAATAGAATTATGTAGCCCAGGAATTGTCAACCTCATGGCCAGAACTTCAAACGGTCTTGTAGCCCGTGTATTCCTTAAACGTGTTCTCTGGGTTAAGAAGTTTGTTAAAGTAACTAGTTGTCATGGTGTGCTATTGTTTCTGGGTGAATATTTTTTCTTTGTGTAGTAAAGGGGCGGATATGTTTGTATACAGGGAGAATAAAAGACAAGTGATATAGGGAAAGCTAGACAGTCAAGATTATATTGTGCAAGAAGAGAAAATTGTTGCGAACAAGATGACTTACCAACAGTTGCATGAAGCCTTCGGACATCCTTCACCATCCTACCTTAAAACTACCATCTACTCAGACAATCCAACCATTCTCGAAGTTCTGAAAGACTGGCAGTATGAAACCTGCATTGTGTCTAAATCAACAAAATGTAAACCCGAATCTACAGCAAAAAGATGTGAAAATCGCTATGATTTGATCCACTCTTATCTTAGCAGAAAATTCTCTACCCCATCCTTCGGAAACTCCTAGTACTATGTCACCTTTATTGATCATTGTACATGGTATACTTGGTTTATCCTCTTAAAGCTAAATCTGATACTGTTAAAGTATTCCACCTATTCATCAAAGAAAGACATACCCTGGACAACGCTACTATTATGCGATTCAGGACCGATAACGGAGGATAATATATCTACAATGATATGACAACCATGTTTGAAAAACTCGGTATCATACATGACAAATTAGCTCCTTACTCTCATGAATATAATGGCGTTGCCGAACTGTACAATAGGACCATTATCACATCTAGAAGCTCTATCTTAGCAGGTCTTACACCACGTTTATCGGCCGAAGCAGTTACAATAGCTGTATACCTCCGGAATAGTCTCCCTAACTGATCCATAGGAAAACTAACACCCTATAAATATCTCTACAACAAGAAGCTATTAGTAAACCACCTACGCCCCTAAGGCACCAAATGATTTGTCCATATACCTGAGGAGACCAGAAAACCAGGAACAAAGTTACAGCCCCAGGCCATAGAAGGATACCTTGTTGGATATACTTCCTCTAGCAAAATATACCGTATATACATACCATCATTGCACAAGATCTCAGAAACACGTCAGCTCCACTGGACAACCAGGAATATACTACCTCTTGATCCCAAGGAACCTGCACCCTCATAAGAGACCTTTGCAACATTCTACCCACCTTCCTACCAAAGAGGAACGGCACCCGATAGAGCTTAACTACAGGAAGCAAATAACAAACCAACCATTGAAGTACATCCACCTCCACCGCCTGAATATCCTGAAGATTATGACCATCCCCAAACTCCAGAAGAAACACTGGAACCTCCTGTACAGGAAGTACAACTGGAAAATCCTACAGAGATATTGACAAGATCTGGCAGAACCTTTCGCCCACCACAATACTTTGGCAGAAATGTCACTGTACCATCTAACGAGGATCCCAAGATGTACACCCACGCAGTAAACAGCTCGCTTAAGGAACAATGGACCCACCCAATGGACGAGGAAATAAATGTACTTGAGAAAAGTAGTACTTTCGATAAAGTAGATAAACCTACAGGATGCAAGATTATTGAGAGTAATTGGGTCTTTATGACCAAGCGAAATGCAGATGGTAAATTAAAAAGGTACCGTGCAAGGGCTGTTGCCAAAGGATTCTCACAAGTACCGGGTTTTGACTTTGAAGATACTTTCGCACTGGTCATCCGATATGAATCACTCCGCTTCCTCCTTTCAATATTTGCTAAGAACAAATGGCCACCATGGTAATTCGATGTCAAATCTGCATTCCTTTATGTTGAGTTGAAAGAAGAAGTCTACATGCGACCATTGCCTGGGTTCAGAACATGGAGACAAAGTATGGAGACTTAATCGATGTCTCTCTAGACTCAAGCAATCTGCGAATGAATGCTATACGCTCCTCGCTAGATACTTAACATCCAAAGGTTTTTTCAACATCTTCCCTGGACCAGTGAATGTTTGTTCAAGTTAAACACGATAAATACCTATCGGTTTACGTTACGACATCGGTATATACTCGGCCAACACCTCTCAAGCTACTTTTCTCATAGAAGACCCTAAAACGGGATTTGAGATGACGGACTTAGGGGAAGCTACATTCCCTCTTGGCCTACACATCACCTATACAACAGACGGGATACATCTTGCCAAGCAACGATATATCAAGTCAGTCCTAGAGCGATATGGTATGGAAAACCCACGGCCAGTCTCTACGCCCTTACCCAAAGGCATTCAACTATGGAAAGGCACAGTGGATGAACAAATACTGGATATGTCAATATACCAATCGATAATAGGATCAGTTATGTACCTGACAACTGGTACCAGACCCGATCTAGCATATACAATATCCTTTCTCTCACAATTTTCTTCCTGCCTGACTGAAATCCACCTAAAGGCCGCTAAACACGTCCTTCAGTATATTCACAGTACTAAAGACATTGGACTCTTCCCCCCTTGTACAACTCCAAACACTATGAATACCTATGTAGATACAGACTGTGCAGCTTGTCTTGATACCCGCCGCTCCTTATCAGGGTATGTTATTCTCTTTAACAATGCCTGTATATCATGGCAATTAAAGAAACAAGCCTCGGTCGCAACATCCACTACAGAAGCGCAATATGTAGGTATATCCCTAGCGAAAGGTAAATCCAATAGTACACCAAAGGTCTCAGTAACATTCGGCTAACAACTCCGATCGCTTTACATGCCCACAATAATGGCCTAAACCTTCTGGCAACCAACCATCAACTAAATGAATGGGCAAAACATATTGATATCCATTTTCACAAAATACGAGAAGAGATCGATATCATTTCTTTCACACTGCTGAAGGTTGCGTCATCAGAAAATCTTGCCGAAATTTGTATCAAGGTACTTGCGAAAGCGGCACAGGAACGGATAATAAGATTGTTGGGTTGTAGATAATGAGTGGAAGTGTTGAAATTCTTCAATTCGTTTCATATTTATATTTCCTGTGGTAATATTGTTTATGTCTCTGCTTGGTTATTTCTAGTTTACTCAGAGAAACTACGGACATTACTACAGCTAGGGTATATCATATTCTCAGTTATATTTTATGATAATGTTTGAGAATTAATGAGTATATATCTTATATTATGTGTGGGATTTCTCGGTTATCTTTCCATCTATTGTGACCTTTTACCGGTCATGTATCATGTGTTATCTTTCCATTTATTTCGCCCACAACAGTTCAGATTACGCATATTTTATTGGGATTTCCTTGGTAGTTTTTCAGGGTCAAACATGTTCACACTTATGTTTCTTACAATATTTTCCCTATTTTGTTACTGAGTACAAAGAGGATACGCACCTGTATATATAGCTGGTTGCCGCCTACTTTGTTTTAGTTAATTAAGGACAAGAACTATTACCAATCTACCTTCATACTACAATACTCCTCACACAAGCGTGCACATAGAATACTCTTAATACTGTATTGTATTTTCGTACTCATGCTATAAGATTGTGCTAATACACATAATTTAAACAAAGATTAGAGAAAAAGGGTTTCTTGAAAGCTCGGAAGTTGTTTAACTAATAACTAAATATATTGTTAAAGTCTTTTTTCCGTTGCTTGAGGATCCCTTAATTATGGGGTTAGATTTGCTTTGATTTAGATTATCTCATATATTGTCTGTTAACGTACCGGAACCAGCATGGAGCGCTAGCTATGGCATAAATGAAACTTTAATTCCAAACATGCAAAATAAAAGAAATAACCGCACAAATTCCCCCCTAGTGATAACCATACCATCACCGCGCACAACAATAGTGACTAATTCAAAAAGTATAGAATAAAATGAAATCAAAAGAAATAATAACCGGGAGGATAGATATAGCAGGAAAGAAAGACTGCATAGTCTGAGTCATAGTCAGAGGAGGATGTGGCAACGGTAGAGAAACCACAGGTATGGTGGCTGGGAAGTTCATGCATGTAGCGCGGATGTATGAGGCGAGACCTAGGATCATGTACAGGTTGGCACAAAGTGGAGAGCCATGGCCCATTGAGGACAGCTTCGGAAGGTATAGCTAGAGTACTAGAGACTTAGAGGAGCAGTGGATAATTGCCTGCTCAAAGGGTTCATCCCCGGAGTCAAAGGAAGGACAGGTGGGTGAAAGATCGGCATCGCTGGATGACGGTTGCACAGCAAGATAACTCTTGCCAGCACGCATCTTATGTATTTTCCCAACTGTAATGAGGTCGAGGCCCATGAAAGTATGTGGGCGGAGTGACGGCTTATACTAGTGGTAAGGGGGGGTAGGGACAAGAGTGTCCAATCAGCAAGGAGGTCCTATCAGCAGTATTTCTTGATCAGTTTGTAGGAGAGAGTACCTGGGATTGGAGGAGGCGGGGCAAAGACAGTGCCTGGTATGAGGTGGGAGTTTATCTGTTGGAGTTTGAAACCGTCCTGTGTCACCTTGATCAAGAGATGGCACATCCCATCTATGGCGAGGTGAGAGCGGACAGCGAGAATTGGCCTTGGTTGGTCCCACCAAATGGGGATATAGTTGGCACTAAGGCCGCAAAGGAGTGGGTGACAGGAGTCCCCTGCCCTAAAGTTAGAGAAAGATAGAAATAATTGAGGCAGTCGGGCTGCAGCTGGGTTGATCTCAGGAGGGGAGCAGGCAAGCTGTAGTGCGGCCAATCTGCGGCGATTGTGAGGAGCGAGTTGAGAGCGGGGAGACAACCCTTACAGGATACAATGAATACAGTAGTCAATGAGAAGCAGATGGTCACCTATTGTTGGACCTTGCTCCAAAGGACTTCTATTTTCCCCATCGTGGCAGCGTTGGGGATGAGGAGGTCAGCTCGGTAAGTGAGGATTAGTAGGAGCAGGCCGATGGCCATCCTGCAGTTCACGTATGGGACTATGCCGATGACCGGGGGAGAGAGTTGCCTAATGAGACTAAAGGGCCCTTGAGCAAGGGCTAGCCTTCTGAGGAAGTGAGTCGAGGTTACCAAGGAGGGGAGAACCAGTATCCTAGTAAATGAACTATGGAAGAAGGGTGGAAGAGACTCCCATCGAGAGATACACGAGCCAGTGAGGAGGGAGAGTGTTCCCTCGGAGCACGCCAGTGGACGAGTTCAGTTTTGGGAAAGGAGAATGACAGTACAAGTGGGGTGGCCTTCCTGCAAAGGCGGGTATAGTAAAATTGAAGAAGCTCTATCTTCCTCCAGTATGACTCAGACCCAATAGTAACAGTAAAATCATCAACATAGGAAAACATGATTCCCTTTGGGATAGATAAGTGCAGGGAAGATACATAAATTAAAAATAACAAAGCAGAGATTGGGGAGCCTTAGAAGGCACCAACTTGAACAGGCAAAAAAATATTGGGGGAGGCCTGAAGGATCAGGCGGCATTTGCAGTCAGTGAAAAATGAATGAACTCAAGAAACTATATTAGGAGATAATCCTTTGGCACGGAGTAGGGAAGATAAACAAGTAGAGGAAATATTTTTCGCGCCTGCTTTGATGTCAAGGAAGAGGGTAGAGGTCTTGAGGCCTACGCGCTATGGTATGCGGACTTCATGTGTGAGGGCAGCGGATGCATCAAAGATACTAAGTCCAGGAAGCGAGACGCATTGGTTTGAGTGGATTAGACCCACCATAAGGGCCATTAGCGATAGCCTTTTTGCCATTATCCTTTCCAGAATCATGGAGACGGTTCAAGGAGGACAATGACACGGACGGAGGATAGGGAGTTGTAGTCAGATTTGCCAAGTTTGGAGAGGACAATGCCATTTGGTTTCTTAAGGGAGGGGGGGTGGAAACCATAGGACAGCAAGAGAACTAGGAGGGAGAAGAGGAAGGTGGAGTTGATATTGTTGATCCTCTTCTATATACCATATGGGATTAGGTCAGGCCTGGGGGCTAAGGTGTTGGAGGACTTGCGAAGGGCAAGGGAGAATTCCAGTTTCAGAAGTTGCAGGAAATCCACAAAAGGTGGTAGGATTAAGGGGCAGGATTGTGGGGCTTTTGGAGGGAAGACATGATGCATAAGGGAGGTGTTGACTTCGATGGGTGTCATGGCCTTGGGAAAGGGGATGGAACCGGTCTGGGGGGGGTGCACTAGCGCTCCGGGGGGCAGCCCACACTGACTTGGAGTCCCAGGAGGCAAGGAATGACTTCCAGTGTGATGCCTTTGCCTTTTTCATAGCCTTGACATATGGAAGGCGGGAGGTACAGGCAGTGTCTGAGAGTGTGGTGGAGGCAGATATTCTTGATATCCTTACCTCTCTTTTTAAAGCTTGGTGGAGCTGTGATAGCTCAGTGGTCCACTATAGCTTTGACCAGAACCAATGACGTTTGTTTTGTGTGTGTAGGGCTAGGAGGGAAGTGACGGTGCCCAGGTGGAGGTCGAACCAAGCACTGAGTGAGGTTGAGGTAGGGAGCGAGGGAGGTGGTGGGACAGATAGTTCCTTGTTAAGAGGGGAGAGAGTGTGCTAATCAGTTTTAGTCCAGTTAGGGGTGGGGTCAGTTTAGCGTAGAAAGGGCGTGGAGAGGGTGATTGTAATTGGGACATGGTCTGAGCCAGTCAGTTGGAGGTCTATACCCCAAGAGCTAACACAGGGGGCAAGGGAGAGATATGCGAGGGCAAGGTCTAAGACTCCAGGTCTAGATGTGCCATCGAAGTGGAACCTACTAAATACACCAGGTGTGTTTAAAAGTGAGTAGCCTAGCTCGGAGGCCAGGTCAAATTAAGGGGAAAAAAAGATTAAATTCAGTATCAGAAAGGACTAGTAGAGGGTCAGAAAGAGGATGATAAAGGTTCAGATCCATACCCAACAGGGTGGGGAAAGCATGTTCCCTAAATAAGGATGGTTTGGTGATCGTGCGAAGGTGTGATAAAGACCTGGTGGTGGAGTATGCATTGTAGACACGAAAAACCTGATGTGCAGAATTAAACAAGCCTGAGGGGGAGTGAATGTCAATTGCCATAAAGTCCAGCCGGTCGAAAAAAACCATTAGAAGTGCAAAAACTTGCATGAAACCAAGGAGAACATAAACGGCAACATTAGGTTTGGCACCATTAGTAGTAGGTAGGGTAAAATATTTATAAGTGGAAAATATTGGTAGTCGCCACTTAAAGACCATTGGATCCTGGAGTGCGAAGAAGTGTGGAGGGGTGGGAATAGCCTTAAGGCTATTGAAAAAGGAAAGAAATACATTTTAACTCCAAAAGCAGGTGTGCTGAATGAGGGTGAGGGTAGTGCCTGGCACCTGCGTTAGGGAAGGAGGGTCCAATGCGGAACTCATTTGTGGGAGAAGCCTGATGGGCCATGCGGCAGCGGAGTACTGGAGAGCCGGGTGGGGACAGGTGCAACAGATTTGAGGCGAGGGTCAGCTGGAGCGCCAGTTAGTGGGACTGGCTGTCAGGGGGTTGAAAGATCCATGGCGGGAGAGGTAGGAGAGGGAGTCCTAGGTGGGTCAGGTAGGGTGGGTGCATCCTGGTCCATGACTATATTAGGACCTTGTGCACTATCAGGCCTAGGGTGGGCGTGATCATCTGTGGGAGGGAGGTGGCAGGATGGGCAGGCCGGTCTGTGGAAGGGTAGGGTCCTGCACAACTAGAACATATCAGGGGGGAGGCGGGACAACACCCAGCGACAGACTTGGTGGTCCCGCCCTTAGGGCATGTTGGATTGGGGCAGCGGTGCACCGCTCGTGAATGTGCCAGAACAGACAGGGGGCAAGTGGATACGGTGGCTTTGCACATGGGAGAGGGGTGGCCGCAAAGCCAATACTTGCGGCCTTACATAAACTTTCCAGAGGAGTTGCCCCTTTCGACTTTGGGCGAACGGGAGAAGAGAGGGATTGTCGAGCCAAACCTGCTGTCATGACTAGGCACCACGGTCACTACTACGGAATGAGTAGTCTTTGTGGTTCAAATTTCGGAGTCGGTTTGGAGGAAGCGTGCTGAGTAGAAAACAACGTCTGTTGTATTGCAAACTGACTCAGAGAGGGCAGGGAAGAGGTCAGCTTGATCCTCAGGGAGATAAGCTATCTGTAGGTTATTGATGGCCAATTGGGCTTCGTTTGGGGCGGGACGGAAGGGCCCGTAAAGGTTGTTTCCTACAGGGAAGGCTTAGTTAAAACAGTTAGTAATGGCTTCATAGTAGGGTGAATAAGTAGTGGAGTGTGTATATGGATCAGTGCCAAGGAGGGTGAGTGATCCTTTAGGATTGACATGTGCAGAGAAGGTGAGGGGAAAAGGGCAGTTGGCCTGCCTCAGGACGGCAGCCATCAGGTCGTGGGTGGTGGCTGCCATGCGGTCAGCTTCTGCATATGGTGCGGGTGAGGTGCAAGGATCAAAAAATCTCCGCTCAGGTGAGGGCAAAGGTGCCGGTCTGCGAGACTGAGGGCTGCTGTCATTGTACGCTGCGACTTGTACCGGCGTGACGGGCTTTTTAACTTTGTTTTTTGTTCCTGGTGCTGAAGATGGTCCTGCTGCGACTGCAGCATAGGACTTATTGTCAGGGCGGGAGTGTGTGTAGGTGGGTCAAGTTTGGAAGGATGATAGTGGTGAGCTAAACCCAGTTAGGGGAGGGTATGTGCCAGCCCTGTACTCTTGGGCTTCCCAGGAGCTTGGGTAGCGGATGGAATATGCGGCAGGATTACCATACCACTGTTTTTCAACAGTGTCATAGCAGGGAAGGTCGGGGTCAGGGCATTGATTTGCCTCTTGTGCAGGTTTGGGTTCAGGACTGGGGAGAGACCTAGGTCGGGCTAGAGGTGTGTGAGGGGGGACCAGGGGAGGTGGAGGGGGCTGTCTGACCGTGGCTCCTGCCGTGATGCGCAGGTAGTGGTCTCTGACTGTGGCCTTCAGGGCTGCAATAGCGGGAGGGTCTGTAGTAGAGGGAGGGGCTGGGGTGGAGATATCGGAGGAGATCTCATCCATGCATGTGGTAAGTTTAGCAAGTCGGCTAACTATGTTATTGAATCCACAGTAGGCGGTGCATAGGAATGAAATCACGGTAGCCTTCTAATCGGAATGGTTGGCGAGGAGGGAGTTGTCAAAGGGAGGGAAGGATTTAAGTGAGAGGTTAAACTGGGTGACTATAGCATCCAGGAGGTTTTGGGTTGTGATCAGGTGTTCAAGGAGGGGTCCAGGGGTGCTGGCGCGGAAGAAGTGGGCTGGGTAGGAGGCTGTGCGGTGCTGGGTGTGAGAGGCCAACATGGTGGAGCCATGGAGAGTGGTGGCCATCAATATTACACAGAGAGTGGGGCTGTGTCACTAAAGAGTGTAGGTTAAGCGAGGGGTAAGATTTGGTGTGTCGTGGCTATTGCCACACAAAAAAACGAAGTTTTGATCGGCTAAAATGGGCAAGAATTTCAAGGGGGAGGAAAAATAGGGGGTGCGGAGCGTGTTCCTTAATTATGGGGGACAGCTTGATATTTATACAATTCTCCCTGTACTTTAGTTAGCCATATATATTAAGTATGCTTGGATACTTAAGCCAAGGTAATAGAAAGTAGAAACCACATTGGACCCTCGAGATGTAAGCCCTGCTTGGTCAAATGATTCCCCGAACTATCAATTATTCTAATGGTGTCTAGCACTCCACCAGTAGATAGCCTTTGATTTATTTGCTAAATCCACTAAGTTCAAGTTCATGTAGCCCATTTGCCAACATCTTACCGAATACTAGTTGCTCAATCTGGATGGCCGTCTTTCTTGCATATATGCACTCAGGTGCATATGTATCCAGACCATCAAGATTCTTAGTCCTCTTGGGGTAGAGTCTAGATCTTTCATCGGGGCTGAGCAGCTCTGCTATAGATACTACTTCTTTTCAGCATGGGTTGTAGTCATATAGTACCCTCCAGGTTCTATATAATATCACATCATATAATTTGTACCATTTCCCATATGTGTAACAAAACAAACTTTATAATCTTGAAATAGGTCAAGCAGAGTGTTCCACATATGGCAGATAGTACGAGAATTATGATAAAATAGTGTATTGAACTGGAGGGTTACTATATAACTACAACCCATGCTTGCAAGAAGTAGTGTTTATACTAGTGGTGTTCAGGCTGAGTGAAAGATTACACATTCTACAATTTAATCAGATACAGAGTACTAAATGCTTGAGAGTCTGAATGCAGATGTACATAAGTATATTACAGGCAAGAAAAACGGACATCTAGAGTGATCAACTGGTATTCTGTAAGATATTCAAATATTGGCTGTATCAACTAGAACCTAGGGCAATTAGCAAATAACTAGAAGGATATCAGCCGGTAGAGTGCTTGATACCTAGAGGTTAATAGATAGTTTAGGGAATCATTTGGCCAGGGGGGACTAATATTATGCAGGTCAAACCATATTTCTACAGTTCTTGGAATGAGGATGAATTTGTAAAGATACTTCAATATTATAACTAAAATAAGTACTTTGAAAACTGTATAAATAGCTAGTGGTTAACCTTGTTAAGGAGCTTGCAGGCTTTAAGGCCTTCTACACCCTCTCCAGTCACTGGCACCCCTCCGAAGGTTGCCACCTATTTTCTCACAGAGCTCCTACTAAGCTATTCCCTACTTCCCTGCTTTTACAACCGCCCCGACCTGATGGCAGTTGATATTTTTTCCCCTTCAGGGTTCTTTCACCATAACCACAACAGGTTCAGAATATACAACCTTTACTCCACTAATGGCACATCTTCTAGGATACCTACTGTTACCCCACAAGATGCCTTCAAATCCCATACATTCTCCACACTTGTAGTGGGTGACTTCAACATCCACCACCTTACCGCAGACCCTCTACGTCTGGTCTCCTCTAATCAATATCCAGTATCCTCACCATACTTTGAACTCAGCTCTGAGCTAGGCTTCCACCTGCTCAACACTCCTGGGGTCTATACACGGTTCCCTTTTAATAACAGCTCATGGCCTGCTATTCTCGACTTTGCATTTGCTAATGACCACCTTCTCCCGTTTTTCAGTACATGGGACGCAAGTGCCCAATCCACTGGCTCAGACCACCTCCCCCTCAAAATTACCTTCAAAACCCCCCTTCTCAAAGCTGTCCTCCCATCACCTGACTGGTCCACGACTGACTGGGACACTCTCACCCTCCTCCTCAAGGCCCTTCAAATCCCTCCTCCCCCGACATACCCCACCGATTCTTTAATAGATCAATGGATTGACACACACCTGGGCACCCTCACTGCACTACTGAAAAGCCACTTACCATCTAAACGACTGTCCATTCACGCCAAACCCTCATGGACCCAGGAACTGACCCATCTAAGGCAGGCCTTCCACAATACCTCCAGGGCTCATTGCCATCACTACACTCCTGATACATTGGCACTTTGTCGCCAACACCACAATGCCTACTTCAAAGCCATCAAAAAAGGTAGGTCATCCCACTGGAAGGAATTCTTGGCCAAGGTCAACACCAAGTCAGTGTGAACAGCAAGACACCTCGCCCCCGGGCGACAGCCTGGAAGGTTCCCCTCCTTCCCCGATGTAAATACTCTTGTTGAAAATAACACCTCCCTCCTGCAACACTTTTAGCTGTCCAAGCCTCCTCTTCATTCCCCCTCCAAAGTATACTATGACAGTGGAGCTACTCCCCTCCTCTCAGAAGAAATTTCCCATGCACTTAGGAAGTCCTCCATCACCTCCGCCCCAGGACCTAACCTGATCCCTTACGGGGTCTAGAAGAGGGGCCACTCCACCAACTCCTGCATCCTTCGCAACCTACTAGGTCCCCTAATGCTACTTGGATATCACCTGCTCCACCTGAAGAGAGCCAATGGGGTCATTCTCCCCAAACCAGGCAAAGCCGACTACTCCTCCTGCAGCTCCCCCCGGATTATTGTTCTCCTGGAAACTATCTCCAAGCTACTGGAGAGGATAATGGCGTGCCGTCTGGCCCTCATGGCCAGATCAGCAAGCCAGATTGATCCAAACCAATCCGGTTCACTTCCGGGTCTCAGCAACTTCAATGCCTGCGCTGCCCTCTACCAAGAGGTTCGTTCTTGCCAACACCCCAATAAGAAAGACTCCTCCCTCTTCCAGGTTATCAAGGGCGGCTTCGATAACATCTCTGCCTCCTCACTCACCTAACATCTCCGCTCAAGGGGCATCCCCAGATATATGACCTCCAAGGTTCGCTCCTTCATTACTGATCACCAGTGCCCCCTGCTTTTTCAATGGGCACTGGCAATATTCTCTCCTGTTTCTGTTGCGACCCCTCAAGGGTCCCCTATATCTCCATTGTGGTTTGTGATTTATGTTTCACGATTGCATTTTTCTATACCCCAAGGGATTAATTTTTTCCTATATTGATGATATTTCTGTTACAATTTCCTCAGTTTCTTACAGGAGGAACATTCTGCTTCTTCAACAGGTGTTTTCCTTACTCACTTACAGGACAGCCAAGCTGGAGGTCTCTTTTTCAGTCTCCAAGACTGAACTAATCCACTGGCGCACCCTCAAGGACCGCTCCCCAATCTCCACTTGCCTAATTGGGCTACCTAGGTCCCTTTTCGCCCCCTCCTCATTGGTATGCTGGTTCGGGTACTGGTTCACACCAACTATGGAAACAACCACCCATATCATTAAGAGGGTAGTCTTCGCTCAGGCTGCCTTCTCCAATATCAAACAACTCTCCCCACCAGGCCTTCGAATCTCCCCCTACATGGCACGCCGCCTCGCTGCTGGACTTGTTCTCCCAATCCTTACATATGGGGCTAACCTATTCTCACCAACTCAGGCAATACTGGACAAGATAACCACGCTTTGGAACAAAGTCCTCCGTTGGGTCACCAACTGCTTCTACTCCACCCCCATTTTGATACTCAACTGTCAGGCCTGCTTAGCTCTGATCTCCTCACTCCTGCCACACAAGAGGCGCATGGCAGCCCTTTGCCTTACCTGCTCCTCTCCCCTCATCAATCCTGCCACTACCAGGTTACCACCCTCCTGTCCCATCTCTGACCACTCCAAGTCCAGGCAGGGTCACTCTCTCACACTGTGCGTACTCAAACAGAACTAGATCCCCCTCTCTTGGGACAAGCACAAACGGTCTCACCTACCTAGGCCATACCTTCCAATTGACGCCCTCTGCCACACTCTGCCTACTATTATCCCCACAGTGGGGACCTTCCCTCTAGCCGTACTACACCTGCTCCACGCAGATCTCCTCCCTCCCAAACCAACAACCAGGACCTACCTCTTCCTCAAAAAAGCCTGTAAGGCTCTCCTCCTCAAAGATTGGACCCTCCAAGCCCCACCTCCAGTTTACTACCGCTATTCCGTGCACCTGTCCCCTCACCCCTTTATGGGACTTGACAAGTTTGCGGCCGGCTGGATACACCAAATGAGGTCTGGTAAAAGCTACCTGGCTGCCCACCCCTCCTGGGACGACCCCGATCCCATCCCCCTTTGCCCCTACTGTCAGGAGAATGAAGTGACCATAGTCCACACAATCCTTCAATGTCCTGCTAAGGCCTCTATCCGCCACCGCCACCTCTCTGGCATTGGCGGCCTCGTCCCTCCTGTTCCGTATCACATATACAGCATAGTACAGTCCCGACCCTCTCACAGCCCCAGCCTGCCCAGTCCTGTGTGCACACTTGGCCCTTTACAGGAACACACACTAGCTGTTACTAACCTGCTCAATGACCTAGTATCTTTGTCCCACCTACCACCTTCTACCATCCCATCTCGCAACCCTTATCTCATCCACTATAAGTCTGAAGGGGAAATCTGCTTCTTCCTCCCATAGTGCGCTCCCCTAACTGGTATCAATGAGGTTGTCACCCGTGTTAACTGGCTCTCGCTCCCCCTGATGCATTCATTACCCTCATACTAACCAACCCTTCACATGTGTCATAATCAAGTGTCCTTGCCTTATTTGATGCCTCTCTTAGCGACCTCTGCTACTGTGTCACTGCTGGCACCACTGCCAGATCTCATCCACACAGCTTCGCCTCATCCCCCACACTCCCCCCTCAGTACCCCAAACATCGTTTCTTGCAATTCACTTGTGAACTTCTAGAATTGTTACAGGCTTTGACACCAACCTTACTCACCGCAAGACCATTCTCAGTACCTGGTAAGGCAAGCATGCAGCCTGTACTGTGGCTAACAACTGCTCTTGGGACCCCCTGGAATACATCCAGCGGATATTTAGTACCTTAATTGAATTGTTTCCTGGAGTCTCACATCACCCCTTGCACAAACTACAGTTTAACACACCTGGGACAACCAAGTGCCATGCTTCTGCTGTTGCTGTTTTATACTGATCACTAAAGTTGAAGCCAAGGGTAAGAAACCTGGTTCTGAAGCAGATGTTGCAGTATCTATAGGGGCACCTGCTGATACTTGGGGACTTGCTCCTCTTCCTGCCACTGAGGACCCTTTCTTTGCCCCTATACCTCACGCACAACTAACAGTTAGGCTGAACACTTAGCTGTAAACTCAGCTGATCTCACGGCCACAGTTCTCAGGCAGGCTAACACCCGCTTCCCGCGTCTTTCTCAGTATGGGTAAACTTAAAATGATCAGTAACCCTTTTGGGAATGGACCCATTCAGGACCATTATGGCTTACTCTATCTACTACTAGGTTATAACTTATTAGATGAATCCAGCGTTTCCGATAGGCAACGAACTCTGCCTGTACATTCCGCCTCGTCCCCATTGATCTAAAACAGTCCGTCTATTTAAATGTCTGCTAACCAGAGGAGATATCATATATCTTGGTCTACCTTGCGGAATCAATGCTCAAATCTGCTTGCCTCTCAATCAATTCTGCTCTATTTCTGCAGGCTGATTCAAACAGCAGAACAACAAAGACTACCATATATGTACTGGTTACCTTTGCCTCCGATGACGTCACCCTGCCTTCGAAATTCCATCTGTTTCTTTTCTCGCCCATTTGTATAGTAATGGGCTATTCTACTAACTAGTTTATCCAGAGAAGGAAATATTGGCAGTTGTGTCACCCCAGCCACATCTGTCAGGCCAACAATTCTCAATGCCCTCTCGGTTCACTTCTACAGAGAGGATCATCGCTCTGATACCCAAATCCCACCTATCTGCAAAGGGGTGACTTCCAATATCATTCTTAGTAGTTGCTATACTTTCCCTCTCCTACTCTTCTTATGGGTCTCCTTGACCCCTACTGAATACTTTAGCTCAGCTAGGCGACTGTCACCCTCTGATGAACACCTCCCAGAAGGCCAGGGGGATGATTTCAGTCCTGCAGAGGACGTAATAACCATTATGCTCATGAACTCCTCCTTGAACATACAACCGCCTCTCTCCGTACAACTACAAGGTCCTCACCACCACCCGCCAGCCCTCAATGATGGCCGGCACACACGCTGAACCCCATCCGCATTCTTTTCCCGAAATCACCATTTGTCTCTCCAGCTCTCCTCATCCCAATAGTCCATATACCTTTCCACACCAATCGGTGGCCCTACTCGCAACACACCCATCACTTAGGTACTGCTCGCGGCCCTCAATCTCATTCAACACAAGTTCTTCGGCAGCAGCTATGTCTATCTTTCCATATTTAATAGTGTTTCTACAATGCCATACCATGGTCCTTTTAATGACATTCAAGACCTTCTAGTAGATAGAGGCAACTTTCCGTCCTTCACTATAAACTAGTCCTTCGCACATTCATCTTTTGATAACACCAAATCCCGGGTAGCTATTTTTGCTAATCTTTCCTCTTGCACTCTTTGGCATTGTTTCTTTTTCTCTTGAGTCACCAGACTTCATGTTAGTTGATTTCCTCTTCCTTATAGGGCTCAGCTCCTCACCCTATGATATCTTTCATGTTAACAATCTCTGCTCCATTCTAGGAGGGTTTACAAAACTCTGAACTATACCTGCTAGTATTTGTTTAATGATAATTTAATTCCTTCTCTACTTTTGCAAGACCTCAATATCTCTTTTCCCATGGCTGACCCCCTACATAACCTCTCTTTTCACCTAGTTAACATCTCAACCCCCTAGTTTGACCTTGCCTTAGGGCTAAGCTTCTCACTACCCAATACCCCAGGTGTTTTCACTAGGTTTGCCTTCAATGATGCAGTCAAGCCTGGCTTTGTTGAACTGGCATTTTCCAATTCTGCTCTTTACCTATTTGTTCACTAATAGGACTCCATTCTCGCCTCACTTAGCTCAAATCATATCACCATTACCCGACTGTGTTTGAGCCTGTACCTTTGTAGTCCAGCCCCTTTTCCAAACTAGGCTATCTTCTCTTAGTCATTACTGACACCACAGTTCAAACAACCTTTCATTGCCCCCCTTCAGGCTGTGCCAACTTCTTCTTCCCTAAACCTTTGTGGGGGTCAGGTACTCACCTTACTTACATCTCTCTCTCTCTGCCAAACTCCCTAAATGTCAAATTGCTTCTGCCGTGAGCCCTACTAGTCCTACGTGCTCTCTCAAATCTGCCTATCCCTTTGACATGCCACAAGGGTGTCATGCCTGCCTGCGTCCCTATCTATAATACACACTCCCTGCGTGGTGTGGCCTATCTACCTTTAGCCAATCAATAGGTCAAAGACCCACCACCCTCCCTACTTCCTATCCTCCTTGGACTCAAGATCTGTCTAGGCTTGCAGCATTATTACCAGTTGGTACCGACCGAATTGCTTTGCCTTCTTCCTTGATGCCACATCTCTAGAAGTGGTTAACAATGGTCTTCGCATGCCTTATTACCCTCCTAAAGACCCTATACATGGCTACACAATTCTTTGCCAGTTTAAGTTACTCATTCCTCTCCTATCCTATGATACCATACCAGCCCTGCGTGCATCTCAGACCCTTTCCAACCCTGGCTCTGACCATATGCCCTACAGTCTCGGGATAAGACTCAATGCTATCAACCCCGTATACAACTGATCCCTCAGCAGTACCCTTCAGGCCTATGCTTTGCATCCCCCCTCACTCACCAAACCGAAACGCGTGGTCCTTTCTAATCCAGGCAAGTTCAAATACAGCTGTCCCTGCTCAGCCACTGTCATTGTAGTCAGGGAAAAAAACTCTAAAATCCTCCTTAGCATCATGGACCATCATGGCCCCCTCCTGGCCAGGACTGATGTCTATGTCTACACTAACCAATAAGGGTCCCTCCCTGGCCTCTGCAACTTTGATGCCTGCCCCTTACCAACCCATGATGTCCATACTTGCCAAAGAGTATGCCTCTAAAGCTAGACACTATTTTTAGCAATCAACTGCAGTTCTGATAAAATCTCCACTGCTTTCCAGTCCACTTTACCTCTCGGTACGGTTGTTTCCCCTTACTTTATATCGTAGACCTGTTATATTCTTCCTGATTGCAAGTGCCTCCTTATTTTTCTAGAGTCATTTAATGTTTTCCTTCATGTTCATAAGGGTACCCCTCTGTGCTCTGCTATCTTTGATATATTGTTTATTATTTATGTTTCTGCACAAAATCTTGTACTTACCAGAGTGATGATATTTTCTTATGTTGATCATTTTACAGTTACTGTTAGATCTGGGACATACTGGAGGAACACACAGCTGCTGCACTATTGCTAGACCTGCTAAAACAGGAATGCCACCCCCTGGACATGACCTTCTCCATCACCAAAACTGAGGGGTGTCAATGGCAGAGAGCAAGGGACTGCGCCCCAGTCTCCTCACCTCTCGTCTCTCTTTATGTGTCACACTTCCAAGCTTCAGCAACAGTCTGCTGGCAGGGATACTGCTTTACTCCTAAAATGAATACTACTGTCTACTTTACCAAAAGCCTGTGCCTCCTCCAAGGGTCTTTCACTAGGATAAGGCAGCTCTCACCTCCTAGCCTTTGAATTTCCCGAACTGCCAGAGGCACTTTGCCATGAGACTCCTTCTCCCTCTCCTAAAATATGGTCCGGATCTTTTAACTCCTATTACCACAATGCTATGCCTGATGGAGATGTTCTGGAGTAAGACCTAAAGTTGGTAACCAATTGTTTCACCTCTAGCCCAGATACTATCCCCTCTGGCGAGGGAAGACATCTCCACTATATTCCTTATTTCCTCACCAACAACGAATCGCTAACCTGCGTTTGGCCTGCCCACATCCTGAAGTCAACTATGCAGCAGTACCCCCCCCACTATCTTTACTCACTTCCATTAACTTTAGGGCAATGGATACTCAGGACTTGTGCTGCACAGCCTTCTGGCCCACAACGTACTACTAAAGTGGATTCAATCTAGATAATTTGGTGCACTCAGGCCCCACTTCCACCTCAATCAAATGTACTACCTGCTGGCATACACAAAAACAGACATGCCTATCTTCCTACTGATAAAGTCTCTTCGCCTCCTGGTCAATAGCCTTCCACCCAGGCCGCCACTACATGCAATGTCCTGTCGTATAATAAGGCAAGGGTGACAGAACAATCTGCTTCCCGACTGCTCGCCCCTTTCACCTCCACCCCTTTAATATCAGTTCTAGCATTATCTTGGCCATAATTTGTTTATTGACCTTTACCGCATTACTGCAGGGAGGATACACCAAATGAGGTTAGATTAAAGCTACCCAGCAATTCACGCTTCCTGGAGTGTCCCAGAGCAACCCTTGCTCGGCCGTATTTGTGTGACTGCCAACAAAACCTCTCCTTATTAAATCTTCACCAATACCTCTAAGGACCACCAGAAGCACCTTTGGTTTCTGAAGCTGACCTCCATTGGCCCAGAGTCCCCACTCTGGTCGAACCACAAACTGATCCTTCACATAGCCTTGAACATCCGCACTATGCACACTGGCTTCCCTCCCTCCATACTTCTAATCAACCCAGTTTGGCCATCCTCCTCCTCTTCTTATGAATCAGATTGATGCATGATTGTCTTTTTTTTGTTGATCTTTCATGACTGTTATGATTGCTTTAGATTTTATTTCATTATAAACTTAATTGTGTAGTTGCCATAATTAGGTATAGTGACGGTATGGTCATGACTAGTGGATAACTGTGTCCATTATTCTTTTTTGTTTTGCTCGTTAGAGATTAGGGTTTCATTTTTTGCTCTATACAGTGCTGCATGCATGTGCCAAGACTATATTTTTCTTTTTTACTCTTTTTTCTTTTTGTTTTTATAAAATAGTTATTGTTAGGTACAAAACATCCCATTCTGTGTAATGCTCCGTCTCAGTTACAACCACAGGCTATTGGAAAACCACACCAGTTTTTCACCAAGCCCTACTCTCATTGGCCAAAAGCTAATTCTTACCATCTCACTTTCACCCCTAACAGTTACAGTCTTTAACCACTTCACTATAGTTGAGCCAGATTCTCATTTCCCTCCTCGCCAGGGCAGGGGAAAGAAAAAAGTTCCTACTTCCCACCCCGCCACTCTACAAGTGGGCATTTCTCCCCCCCTCTGTTGGAGAATCCTGTCTCCCACCCCTCTTTGTAAAACCTGACTCCCCCTCGCTTAAATGCGCCTGCAGCAACACTACTTCCTCACTACCAGACCGCTCATTTGAGTACATGGCTAGTGCCTGCCCTGGAATGTTATACTTCTACCATCTTTCCCTGAACCTGCTCAAAGAAAACGGAATTCCAATTGCACCAAACCAAGAGTTCAACATCTAGTGCAGAATGATGCAGCACATGTATGGCGATAACAGGAATGCAATTGATGTCCTGTCAGAAGACATCACTGCCCTTACTGCTTAGCTTGACCTCATCAGGAACAACCCAGTAGCCTGCCACTCACACCCAAGGAACTGCCCCTTCCCCCCCACCTAGCACCCCAGAGTCTACCTTTGCCCCCATACCCACACCCCGGCCTTCTGCCCCCCATACTCTTCCGACTGTTGCTGCCTCAACTTGGGCGACAGTGGTGAAACAGGGGAGAAGAAGGCCCTCTATTGTCCCTAAGTCTACACCAGCTGTAGTCAAGGCCGTTGCAGCCCCAAAGGCTCCTCCAGCCACGAAAGGCATCACCAGCAGAGGGCGGCGTCTCATCATCAAATAAGATTGATCCACTATTACCTTGACAGCAGTAGAGATTAGAGATAATATCAATAAAGCCCTCTCTAGTACCCTTATCCAAACTGTAACCCTCACTACCATTGATTCTGTCAGAACCATTACTCCTAATAGCAGGGCTTCCTCCTTCCGCCACTTAATACCTGGTACCACTACAGTCTACCTGGACACTCCCGCCACCAACCTCCTGGTACATGGCCTCCCCCCCTCACAGCTGCTCATGATCATTGCCCCTGAGCTCACAACCTACAATACTGTGCTAGCTCTTACAGAACTACCCTAGTGGCTCACTCCGGACTGCAATCGCCAAGGCAATTACCCTCCACTGCAGTTACCTCCATCACTGGCTCCAGAGCCCAGGACTTTGTCAATAAACGCCTGGCTGTCTTTTCCAAACATTTAGAAATGACCGCCGCTGTCACTTCAACAACTTCATATAGTGTTCCAACTGTTACCTCTTTGGACACCAAAACAACTAGTGCCCCCACCCAGCCTGCTGCCGGTGCTGCACCCTCACTCACTCTACTGGAGTTCACAGCTGCTCAACACTCACCTGTCGCATACGCGGTGGTTCCTGCAGATACAACAATTAGGTGTGCGAACTGTGATGGCATTCAAGACACACACTCTCCCCTTTGCCTCTCCCACCCGTGGAAAGCTATTGTTGACTCTGGTCTTTCTCTAAGGGAGTTGCCAATGGATGAAATCTAGCTGTGTCAGGATATCCCTGTTCTGACCAGAGCCTTTACATTCTAGCTTGCATCCTACTGCTACTTTACTTTCTTAGTGTTAGGTAGTTTCCTATCCCTTGCCTTATGGACCCTGGTATTTGGCTACACTTGTAGATGCTCTACTGACTTGACCTTCATTGATTGCCTTTACTTCTTGTAGGTTGGCTTAGGCTTTCTTAATAGGATGAGGGGGGGTCTTTATCTTGGGTGTTAGTCACCAGTCGGTGCAAGGAATTGTTTTTCCCACTTATTCAAGGCAACTGTTATGTTTGAGAGTTTGATTTTTCCATTGTAAATGCATTGATAATAAGGTTTTTTGTATGATATAGCACAAGCTGCACGCACGGTCTTGTGCCATAAACAATAACTGCAAGATAAAAAAAAAAAAAAAAAAAAAAGTGGTATAAAACATGAATGTAGCTTGTGCTATGGCATACAAAAGAACTTAATCCCAAACACCTATATAAAGGAAAGTACAATAATATCTAACAAAATATAAAGATCACTACACTAACTCCTGAAAGCATATCCCCAGGACCAAACAGTGACTAACAAATGCATAAACTCCCTTTAAACAATCAACAAAATCAATTATTAAAGCATATCAGAAAAGCAAAACCAAATACTTAAAACAAATATAAAATAATAATAAACCTCCTCCTTGCTGAGCTAGGCCTAGAAAACAAAGTAACTAATCCATAATGTCGAACTCTAGTGGCCTCAACTACCAGCGGAGCTTATATACCTGGTCAGTGGGGACTGGCCAGGGAGTTTAATACCCAGTAGACGAGGCCTGAGGTGGGAAGCATGTGTCCTCTGGAGAGAGGGAACCCATAAGCCTCCTTGGCCTTGCAGGTGGGAATCCTGTCTGGGAAGATGAGCTGTGCTTTCCTAGCACTTGGGTCAGGATAGCACAGGACCATATAGGAGCCTCAGCTCCTAAATCAGGTATTCCTGTAAGATGGGAAGCCTGTACTAGGTACCTGGCAGAGCAGTAGAGAATAATGTAGAAGAATGTTTCGTCTACCACATCATAGTATCGGTATAGTAGGCTTGGCTCTTAGTTGCTCGATGAGTGGTGGGCAGCAAGTTGGCTCTTGCTAGTGTGTATTTGGTGGATCCTGCCATAGATAAATCGTGGCAGACCCATGAGGGCATGAGGGGTGGTATAGGGAGAGTACTTGTAGTGCTCAGGAGGAGTCCTAGTCTGCACCCTGTAAGGGAGGAGTTGACATCGGAGAGCAATCCTGTTTGTATTGTAGGCCAACAAGCACTCCTGGTAGGGGTCTTGGAGGATTAGGTAAGGGGCAGCCAGAGGTAGGCTGTCCAAAGTGGAGATATCGTCCAGTATGGTGCGGCATAATTCATCCAGTGGTATAAGGTTGGACCAGGGTCTTATTGGGCCAGTCAAATCGACAGGGTGGCAGTGTGCCTAGATGCTAGACAGGATGTGTAAATGGGATTCTGAGGTCCTAAAGGAGCCCCAGGTAGGTATGGTTGGGGGGAGTTGGGCTGTGGCTGGGTTGGTCCTTGCATGGGAGTACACTAGTCTAAGGGTTGCGAGTTTGTATTTTTGCTTAAGCAGTAACGAAAGAGTTGGTAAGGCTGCTGGGCAGTTAACGGAGCCGATTGGTGTAGATGTGAAGCAATTCGTTATCCAGCGAAGGACACAATGCCAAATATAGTCCATCTTCTTCTGCATGGAGGAATTGGGGATGAACCAGTTCCCCCGCATGTTAACACAAGGAGTACTTAACACAGGGAGTACTATGTTCCTGGACATTAAGAGGGAATATATGAAATAATCAAAAAAAATAGAGAGAAATCCTCTGCCTTACCCATCATCCAGTAATAGTGAAGTTAATTTCTCACTATTTGAAGATTTACTCAGAATCTTTACTACTTTACTACTATGAACCTGCCTACAAAATCTCTGTCTATGAATAATGATAACCAGCCTAGTTAGATCCTCCTTACCTAAGAATCAAATACTCTTAACACTAACACTAGAAGTTGACATAGTACAACTAATCATATAGACATGGATCATAGTAGTACAACCAGACACCCTTAGGAGTCATGCCCTCTTCTCAATTGAATCTATAGCTCTTAGTACAGACTGAACGCCAGTTCTCTGGCTGCAGCGATCTTTCACTTGGTTATAGGGTACTCAGAATATGATCAGTTGTCATACTACTTTCTACTTACTGGGAATACCCAAACTTCAAGGTATCACTCATAGCCACAAGCCTTTAGTACAGTTGTTTTGTACTATGAAGTGAGGCCAACCCAGTAGGATTTTCAGGTTTCATATCATTAGATAGCTTAATCCGCTGGCTGGGAAAGATGAAGGATGGTACTGCTGATATAGCCAGATATAATGTAGGAGGTGTTGTGTGGAGAAAAGATAGTACTATTAAACTGCAAGGTAATCTGAATTGTTAATCTCCTATGATATAGTAAATCAAACATGAGCTAAAGTGTAACCTCTACCCACACATTGATGTTGAGCCATCACGTTACTATCGTGAGCCACAAAGTTATGTTGAGTTGTCCTGCACTCTCTGGAGAGAACCCACTTTTTTCTGTTTGTGAATATGCTTGGTTGAGGCAACCTGCCACAACCTTCACACCATCACTCTGAGTACCCCTAATTGTGAGCCTGCGAACATCTGAGGGTTGTGGATCTGAAGCCACAACCTTGACACGAGTACGCTATGATACCTGCAGCAGTTTACACGCATACAATAAAGTAGGACAGTATTTCCAGAGGCATTCAGCCCCGAGATCGACGAGTTGCGTATGATAAATCTTTTTCAACCCAAGGGCTGAATGTCTCTAAGAGAGAGTTGGACGGAAAGATATTCAAGTTTTCGACCAGAGAGCAGTGCTAGCTACCTAATACCCAATCCCATCAAGCCCCTCAACAACGAAATTCAATTGATATCAATCAAGTCTCTATGAAAACTCTATTAAAGCAATTGCGCTCTTTAAAAAAAAAAAAAAAAAAACTCAAGCCTACAAACTTTCCTTCATCTCCGCTGCCGCCTCTCTTCGTCCGCGGTTCTCCACAACTCTCTGCAACCAAATGTTAGCATGCATGCCACCAAATCCCCGCTGAGGCAAATAAACATACCAAAAGATTTCTAAGGAGAACTACAATCGTAACCTTCCCAATGGCCGGCACATATATCGACGCTTTCTCCTTGACCTCTGGCCCGAAATTCTATACATTCCATGTCAGCCCCCCAAGCTCCCTTCCTACCGTAACCCAATTAGGGAGTCATGAGAAACATACCTTCTCCGAAGAAAAGTTCACGCAAACGGCTCCGCTAGGATAATCCGAGTTAGCCATGTATTCCCTAACACTACGCGAGGGAAACATACTCCTTCAATAACCCCACAGGAAACCTATACTCCTTACTGGGAACTCCAGAAATCACAACATCGCACTTGGGCACCACATCCTCGAGCTTCAACTCCGTATCGTGAACCTGATGCCGCCGCCTCCTGATCCCCGCGCCCCGGGTAAAGCACTGCACAGTGCTAACATCAACAGAGTACACGCTCGCCCCGTCATTTGCTAAGAGCGCTGCGAGCGGGCGTCCCACAATCTCCGAACGGTTGACGATAGTGATAGTCTTTCCAAAGAGCCTGTTACCGTAAGGCAGAATCGAGTTGTACACAGAGACGTGCTCGAGGATCTTGACGACAGCCAGGGGTGTGCATGGTAGGATAGACTTTTGCAACTTTTCCGGGTCGAGGAAGCGGATGTTCTGGTACATATTGAACAAATAAGCGTGTGAGAGGCCCTCAACGTCTTTCTCTTTGGAGGTGAGCTGTTGGAGGTATGCGTCCTACCTCTCATTAATCCCACAACCTCCCAGCAGGGGGAGTATCAAACCTGGCTACTCCCAAAAACGGGATAATAGACAATAATTCCCCCAACTGCATCATCCGTGTTCGCCGTGATGATATTCTCCTCAAGGTCGTCCTTGTCCACCTCCCTAAGCTCAAACCTTACTCCACTGTAGCAGGTTAGCACCCCCGAAAGAACAAAACAAATCAAAAAAACAAAACTAAATGGATAAATGGATAGCCAAAAGGGCCCACAAACTTCTGCATACAAGTCTTCCCCGTCCAACTAGCATACATCCTCGCTGCGGGATCTGCATTGGCCAGAAACCCAACCAACAACGGTGCCTGCACCAGCCTCTCCACTGAGACCTTGACTTCCTCAAGTATGCCCTCGGCCACGGTCGACGCATAGACGACTTTGCAAGTGGGAGGCGCGGGGTCTTCTGCTATTGTGGTCATTGTGGGCCGCTTTCTTAAAATAGCTCCGCAATGCGGGGGAGTGATAGGGGGGATTGGGGGAGTGGAAGGTCGAGGATGGAAGTAACATTCCTGCGTTGGCAAATTTTTAGTGAGGCTGTTGAGAGTGGTGGAGGTGAGGCAGCGGATGGCTTGGCGACACGGAGCTGGAGGGGAGCGTGAGAAAGGCTCCGGGCAGACATTGCCGTGGTAGGTGTGACAGAGCGGTCTAGAAAGCGAAGGGGAAGAAGCTATTACGGTATGACAGGAGCTAGAGGGAAGGAAGTCATAATAAGAGAGGGTTTCCCCGTCGGTGTCCTGATCTAGGGCTGGGTCCATCTCGAGTGACACTTGGTGCTTTTGCGTGCCTATATTTATTCGGATTTTTGATTATTCATTTATTTCTTTTAACAAAAAAGATACCGGTGTGAACAGCCATTTCTCGTGGAGATAACGAATATGTGCCGGTTGTTACCCCGATGGTATATACATATGATGGTACTTTCGGAACCAGCTTGGAGAGAGAAATTGCAAGCAACTTTCTGAACGAAGCTCCAGCATGGAGTATCACTCGTGATGCCCCTCCAAGCCAATCAGGATGCTCAAACCGCACGACATGAACTCGAATATGATAATAATAGGAGACAAATATACCTTAACGTTGAAATTCCCCTTTTCGGCTACTCGAGGGGAAGGACACCACAAACTCAGCCCTCGGGTGAGGCGAAAGAACTGAAATGTGTACCATCGAAGTACGGAAAAGCGCCTCAATATGGGATGGGGGGCATATTTTTCTCTTCGAACTTCTCGGGTACTTTTTATCTAGAAATAGGGCTATTATTACACAACGACCCAGCCAGCCAGCCGAAGAGGGGAGAAAATGTGTTCCATCATCGGATACTTGATCCCAGATGCCAGTACGGGGGAAGCCACTTCTCGATGTACAGCACAGGAGGCAGTCGGCTCATGATACCAGATGTATTCCTAAGCAGGAGAGCCATGTATCACAAAGCACTGTAATCTGTGATGTGGTGGAAGTCTACGGTTGCAGTTACTCATACTTTTCATGAACCTAGGTAGTCTAGGTCTTCAAATCATCAAATGGCGATGCTAAACATAAAGTTTCTCCAGAGGACAAAATTAATCATATAAATCGTGTAAGATCAACCTAATACATATATCCACCATAAAGTGCCTAACATAACCAATAACCAATCCTGCAAGTTAAAAATCGTACCTGAACATGATCGTAAATCATAAGTTGAACACCCGGTTTGTTTTTTTTTCCATCCTTTGATCCTTTGATCCCTTTACCCTTTTTTCCGGACCACCGCCGTCATAGTAGGGATGAACAAACAGAAGGCCTTAAAGCTAAAACCAAAGTAAAGTGAGGCAAGCAAGAAAAAAAAAGAAAAAAAGAAAAAAAGAAAAAAGAAAAAAAAGGAATCACTAAAACTCCACCTTCTCATCCTTGGGAATCTCCGGAACATCAGGGTTCATCTGGTTGATGTAAACCTCCGCATCAGCACTGCCTAGGATGGCCCCGACCTCCGAAGAAACAACGGCGGGGTCCTCATTGACCGTGAATATTACAGGCTTGTGAGGACTCTGGACTTTAGGGACGTATTCATGGCGATGGAAGCGCGCAGTTTCGTTATCCGGGGTTAGGGGCTTTTAATCAAGGCCAAAATCAGCATATAAATAAATAAATAAACAGATAAACACCATGAAGACAAGCGATTGGTAGATGAGGAGAAATTCACCACTCGGATAGGCATATCAGGTTTTGTCGAATATTCATGAAGTTTAGGAATTGACGGCACTTCTTTGGCGTAAGGTCTGCAAGCAGAGGCCGAAAAACTGTATAAAGAGAGTTAACCTGAAAACCGGAATAGAGCGAAGCGTATCACTGCTTAATGGATAGAATAGCATTAGGCTTACAAGACTCCACCGATGGGCTGGGTGCTCATCGGAGCCCTGTCAGCAAGTACCCCACGGTCGGCATTAGCACCAAGGCCACGAACGACCTCACCTTATTCCTGCCAGCCAAGCCATTCACACCTGTCCTAACAAGGAACGGGGAACGGCTCGACTTGACCACAGCACTGAGAATAAGCATCTTGAAGGTTTGAAAGTTCTCAATCGGGCCTGATGTATGGGTAAGAGAGATGAGTGAAGTTGAAGGATTGAGAAGTCGGGAGTGACAGCGGGATGGAAAGAGTACGGGAACCGGTATTTGGAAAGAGAGAAGGGATACAGGGGAGGGTGGGAAGGCGGAGGGATTTAAAAAGGAGGAGGGACATGGCTGCAGCGGCCGGCTCCAGTGCGAGTTTTTTTCTTAAGAATGTTGAATTGAGAGGGATGGATGGACGGATCATCATCACAGCCCGACGGTATCATAACTTCCTCTGTAAGTACACCAGACGCTCCCCTCCCACACACAGATATTTGAGATGTCCACCCACACACTCCCTGCCCCTCCTACTTGCTTCTCGAGTGTACTAGTACAGTACTCGAGTAGTGCAATTGCCTAGGGATGTTTTCGAACAAGACAAGGAATCTTTCACAGGTTAACCTAAATTCACTAACTCTGGTGGGTCCTTGTTCCAGCTGCCTCCACCGTCAATGAGGTGAAAGACGACATGAGAGCCATCATGTGAAACCTCCACACACTTTTTTAAAATATCAGGGCCAATCAGAGCGAAACGTGAGCCTTGGGGCACTTTTTCTTGGATGCATCGAACCTTAAAGATAAGCGAGAAACTAAAGGTGGAAAAGTATCCGCTGCGGAGGAGGGGTAAGAGGGAACTCAAAGCAGTAGACTTTCTGAACTCTTGGAATCTACCTAGATTTTCGCTTCAATCTTGATAATGTATTCGAGCTATGAGAATCCTTCGGGATAATTTATCCCTTCGTGCGTCCCGGTTTTCACACACTTTTAGTGATTTTAGTACAGGCGCCTAGGGATGTCTGATGCCTATTGGGGTAGAATGGTTGCAACCATTACAGGGAATTCATGGCTAACGGGGAGCACCCCAAATGTACCTAAACTGTGAAGCTTGACAATACAGGTACTTGGCCTAGGTAGCAAGGAGGGCTTATTCTTCATATCGGTGATAGAGATGAAAGCAAAACTTGCGGCAAAGAGGGACTTTACAGTAACTACATTCAAAACATGTTCGCCGTACCTTACCCCTTGGCCCATTGAATTGATCATGAAAAAAAGTAGCTGGAGTAGGAGATTTTGATAAATAGCGACAGAGGAGACAAAAGGGGGAATAACGCTTAGGAGAGGATTACTGGCTTGAGTGCTGGAGGGAATGAGTAGTTGGTGTAAAGCGAGTAGGAGAAAGAAGAAAGTATTTACCCACATAACCTCTCAACCTAGCTTCTCCTGTGTTCCCTTGTGGAATACTACCCGGACTATTGCGGCCACAAGCAGAAGGATTGATTTGTGTTTGCAGGTTTCGTGCAAAGGTGGGATTAATAGTTTGAAAGCCAGATAAGACTAGGTTCAAAGCAAGGTGGGTATGGTAATGACCATGATATAGCAGGTAGGTTGAATTATGTAGAGGATGTGGTATAGAGTCCCGGGCAATCAGGAAGGAGTTAATGATATCAGTATCCAGTAACCAAAAGAAGATTGGAAACCAGTTTCTGCAGACCCAAAGTTGAGTACTGTAATAACTTCTCTGCTGGTCAGTTATATCAACGCCACCTATGAAGTCATTGTAGTCCACCGAAAAACGAGGAAGAGGAAGACATCAAACTGAGTCTGGGCCCCAGCCGTGCTCAATCAGATTCGTATTGCTATCTGTAATATGAGGTCTTCAGCGATTTCGATAGGTATAGGTTTCCGCCACCGGAGTAGCCTCATGCGCCGTAGTCAAGCAGCGGACTAATGTATTATCCTGCCATACCAAAGCCAAAACATCACCACTGACAATACCAGATACGGGATTCCATGGCAGACCAGTATTGAATTTATCAAGTTTGAATATCGGAGGATATCAAGCAGAATTGGTTCTGACTCTGCCACAAGCACTGATTTGATATTCCCGTAGTGCAGTAAACAGTGGAATATTACTAAAATAGTTATCACAGTAGAGTGTGAAGTGAAAGGGTTGTGCGGGGAGGGTTTTAGCTAGCTGAAACACAGCTTGAGAGGTTGTTGATAACCTCTCTCTACCATGATTGAGCGATAACATATCGGAAATGGATCCCGAATCTGATGTAAACATAAAGCTAAAGGTATAACCATGTTCACATAAAGCCAAAATTTCATATCCCAAAGGTATTGGCTTCCCTTTTATCATCATCATATGATTGGATCGGCCAGTAAAGCGAACCATCATTTCATCTAGGGAGACTTCAGTAGATGGTAGACAATGATGCTGAAACCGGCGTTGAAGATTATAAGCCAGAGGTTGAAGCTTGTATAACCACTGAGATGATGGTAGGGGATATACTCGGGGTGTAGCAACATGAAAGAAGCTTTTCAATTGCTCAAATCGAACTAGGGTCATATATCGAATGATTTCATGGAGTGGAAGTTCACGATTTTTAGTCCTATATGATCAGCCACTTATTCCTCAGTGAACACTCATATAGATTAAAATACAACAAAATACCTTTAACTCTGCTGCACAGGTGGGCCTCCATGGCCTACCATTTCTTCCAGCACCCTTCTCGTCGGCATACAGGTTTGTATTTTGAGCCAATATCTCAAACTCAGCTTCTGAAAAATATAGTTGAAAAAATATAAGTGGTGAAGGCGGTGGAGGATTTTCATTGTCGATTGAAGCAGGATAAATATTGTCTGGTGGGTAGACAGTTCGATTATGACGAGGGGATGGGTGCTGAAATGACTGAACCTGTGGGACTTCCGGAAGGGCAATATTTCCATATCGTACTAGTAGAGGAAAAACTAGTGATACAACTTTTATTAGTATTGAGAATTCTGACAACAAAGTTCTACAGTAACTGCACCCTGCTTATCCGCATCATCTCTCTCAGTATCACTACCTGATACAGTACCTGAATCATATCCATCAACTTCAATCTCCTCCTCTGAGTCATCAAGGTTTAATGGTGGTGCATATTGGCGCAAAGGATCCCATGCACTGAGCCCATTCGCTTCCTCTTCCATATTGACAACTCGGCATTAACAAGCAACTAGCCGGCTTCTATCGGTAGCATATTGGGTGCACTAGAATTCCTTTTGCAGGGGGACTTGATATTTAGGGAACCGAGTTGGAAAAGCAAGCCTCAAAATCCTACCAGAATATAAGGGAGAAAGATAAGGGAGAAAGGCAAGTTCGAAAAGCAAGCTGAAATCGACTTTGATAAGCGAGTTCGACAAATCTTATTTCAGACTGGAGAGTCTCCATTCATGAAGCTTCCATACTCAGCCTATTGTTTCTTTCATTAGCACCGACCTATATTTCAATTCAAACAGAAACATACATGAAGCTTTGAATGCTGGATAATTGCAAATGGTCAATAATGCACCAATCTCTCAGTCAGCCTGTTGATGTTAACCTAGTGGTCGTTGCAAGTCCCCTCCTTTCTCCGAGCTAAGAGCCCATCATGTGCTATCTCCAATCCGGACAAAAGCGTTGCCTAGCACGGTGCTTGAAAACACACGAAGGGATTGTGTTGCATCGTCTGGACTCTTCCGTGCAAGCTGGTCGACGCCGTAGCTACTAAAGTCAATAATCGTATTAAGTGCCCGCGAATATTTTTACGGACAGTTAATATAATTTAGGTGCGAGCCAATCCCTGTCTTGACCGAAAACATATCCCCTGGTAATTGTACTGTACTACAATAGTATGGTAATCAACCATCATCTGGAGTTGCATCCGTTGGCTTACCATATGTACATTACTTGTACAAAATGTGCACTTTCATGCATTGAACTACAACCATATTCCACTCTAGGCATGCCCACCCTATGAAGAGCATCGCAAGCAACCCTATTCGCAGTCACCAGTATTGTCAGATATTCTCAGGAATTAGGCATTCATTTGTGGGATTTAGCAGGAAGGTTTATAAGGATGATAATAGGTTGGAAATCAAAAAGGAAAAGATGAAAAGAACTATCAAACGATATCAGCTTCTCTGGAAAATTCAAGTACTAGTCCGTCTTCTTCCAATGCCCCCCAGAGCCGGATTGATCGAACAATAACGTAAAACTAAAGATCAACTCCCTAGACTAGAAGATATCTACAAAGCATACGATATAATTGAGCAGGGATACAAGGAGTATTCAAAGTTGTAATACATGACAGAATACCATCCTTGTTTGTGGGAAGACATGGAGGTGAGGATGCTAGTATTTACTCAAGAATTGTGATTAACTCAACTCAACCAGAATAATGAAAAGGGACATGATTTGGGCCAGAAATATTGGTATATACTTTAGTAATAATTAACCACTATTACAAAAAAGGTTTTATTTACTTATATCTTTGTTAAGCAAAAGAAAAATTTCATAATATCAGTGATATCTGTGAAAACATCTCCACTAGGCCTTTGGTTTCCTTAGAGGATTGAAATACATAGCTTATACCTAATAGTAAAAATCTTAACCTATTTCTAGAGTATACATAGCATCTAGTGCATGGATGCTCATAATGTTTGATGTTCAGCAGGCTTCAATAGTTGATTAATATTATGTCAGGAGTCAACCACCATTTTACAACACACTTTAGGCATCAGTAAACAGAGTACCTAATTGGCAATATAAGGTAGTCTATAATGTATAAAATACAAGTAGACCCAGTATGATACCTGGCCCTGCAAACTTAACCCTAATTACCCTAAAATTTGATCTCTTATGAGAAACTATATTGGTCACATAAGACTTGGCAGTCTAGTTGAGGAATCTTTTATTTAGTTAATAATAGCAGTTAACATAGTGGCATTAATAACAGACTATTCCTCTGAATGTATAGAAAGTTGAACAGTACACCATTGAAGCTAAAAGTATCAGTTTGGTACTAACCAATGAACATCTGGGAATTCCATCAGATAGGGCCACTTAAAAGTCAATCTTATACATGCAAGTAACTATGAATTACTTAGCTAATATAGCAGTAGAAGCTGTTAATTGGATATAAGATATCACCAGGATCTAGGTTTGAAGTCAGTGCAAGACCACTTATCTGAACTTCTCTAATAAGTACTATAACTATACCATACTATACCTCTTAGTGAAATATTGTTAGTGAAAAATTGAGTATAAAATTGTTAGGCTACTAACAAGGATAATCATGTTGGGAAGAATGAGTTCAAATAGTGAAGAAATCTGATGTAGAAATTGATATACCAACTTTATTAAGAAATACTTAAGGAGAGGTAACTAAAGACATAAAAGGTTCTCCTAGGCGAACATATGATATACTATCAGAGCCCCCACTTAGTCCATAATTCCATCAACAGTAAATATTTGAAATTTAATAAATTGCAATAGAAGAATCAGATATTGAACTTAGGGATATTGAGGGTTATAATATATAGTTATTTTTAGTAGATTGAATAATAGAAGTACAAAAATCATAATAGAGTACTAATTCTATAGTATGGTGATAGCTATTATTTATATTAATAATGTGTTAATAGTAGTCGATTCTAAGGATAAGCAAATCGAACTAGAGGTATAATCTCTTGTCATTGAAAGAGGTTCTCTCAGAAGGCTAGTAGGTAAAGTGATAAAGATCTTTTGAGTAAAACTCATAATGTTGAGAAGATCTTGTCAATGGTAATTGATAATATATAAGGCATGTAAAGTACTGTAATACTTATATCCTGTGTCCATGTGTTCGTGGAAAAGATCTATTCATCAAACTATTTGAGTACTCCAGCTGATTTTCTCCAACCCAATCTATATGGGAATGTCCTTTTACAGTGGAAAATCTCTTAACAAGAAAGATTATAGTACTGTCAGAGCACTTCTTTCTCTGAGTAGGGACAACCCCACTTGACAGGCAACGTCAGACCTTCTTCTGCTCTCTAAACTTCAACCATCCTGTTTGAAACTTACTAATAGTTTCTTAGAACACCAAGGTGCCTGCATAGTTGTTAACTATATCTGCTTTGTGCAGTCTTATTCAGCTCTGAAGGTGGCTTTCAGGATGACTTATGTTCATGATTAGTCCAATACCTTCTCCTCTGCACTACCTCTCCTTATCTACTTATTCTGATATATCTGTAGACCATGATGGTATCAGATTGGTGGATCAATATAGTCTAGATGGTTACCTATATAGTCTATTTCCGGATGTGCTCCCTTACCCTATTAGTCTCCTTGAGCTCCTTTATTTTCAACCAGCACTACCTCTGTGAGCTCTTATTGGAATTTCTTTATTCTATCTGGGTTGAACAGCCAGAGAGGGCCTCCTATATAGCCTGTATATAGTCTCTAGTCGAACGGAGAATGTCTATGTATATGGTATTATAAGAGGTCCTCCCATAACTAACTTTTCTGAGGTAGTGAGCTACAGGACTGGGCACTTATATTGATGCGCTGAGTTCCCGCCAGTGTGGGAGTGGTACAGTTGAGCTCGACCTATTTGGACTTGAGCTTCAGGATTCTCAAAATCCTCTGGTCCACTATTTTGTGCCTCCCATGAAGTCCATCCTCCTAATGTTCATCTCGAAACCTCTTCAATCTTGATCCTTCTCCTACCTATTCCTTTTTCTAAAAAGGAAAACTTCTATTTTAGAAAGTTTTTAGTGTACTTAATGAGGAAGATTATAAAACTTGACAATTGGGCTTGGCTACAACAGGAAAAAAATTTCTCTATTGATTCAACCTCTGCTTGCTGTGGCATTTCCAGATTTTCCCTATGAACTTCCTTCACCACTTACTTGGCATGCTCGAAAGGTTCCTCTAGTTCCATAGAGTTCTAGTCATTGGATCATGCAGTCTACTTCACAGCATATCTTAGTTCCGCTTGATCTCTATACCAATGATAAATCCGCCTTGTACAAGATAATATTTCACTCTTGAAGATTATTTCATTCTCCAATGCAAGAGGTGAATTAATTTCTTGCGCCTTGTGTATAGGTTCCTTCTGGTCTGGCCTCTTAGATATCCAACACGGTTCTAATAATTTTAGATGAAATGTTGGATAGATCTTTAATCTGGGTGATATTTCTAGTTGGTAGGCGTGGTCTCGCCACTTTTCTAATACCTAAAACCGACTGTGAAGCTTTGGACTAAGCTTCTTTGTATCTCTCCTAGTTTATATATTCTTTATATTTAGCACAATCAAGTTTTCTACCCTGATATCAGCTTGTTTCTTAGCCTTGAGGTCATAATAGTCGCACATATTTTCCTGAGTTTGCTCTAATGCTTCTCTAGCCTTTGGTATATTGTTTTCTTCCTGTGTGCATTCAATTTGGTACATGGATTTTGTGCTATATGTTCCTTGCTCTAACCCTCTTTAATGGTGGAAAACATAGTTTGTATAGAATAGTGACATCTTCTGTGAGTATGTTAAAGTCTCATTATAGCCATGCTCAGCTAATTGTAACCAGAAGTACCAGCACATCTGATTTTAATTGTCCAAGTTTCTCTGGTATCCTTCCGGCATTTGGTTGGCCCTTTCTGTTTGTCCATCTGCCTGTAGATGGTACACTATTAACTCTTTTTAATTTTATAACCAAGATTTTGAAAAGAGGCTCCCAGAATTTGTTAATAAAGTTTGCATCCATATCAGAGATGATTTCGGTAGTGAGTACATGAAACCTTCTGACTTCGAACCAGGATTTATTCGCAACATAGCTTCATGTTATCTTGTTTTCCAGCTTTATGAAGTGTGACACCTTTGTAAACCGATACACTACTACTATAATTTAGGTTCTTTGTTGCGGATATGGTAGTTGGCTGATAAAGTCAATAGATATGGAGGACCAAGAAGCAAACTGAACTTCCAAGGGCTGCAGCAGAGCGAAGCATGAAGGTCATGGTGATTAATGATATTGACTTTAATCCTGCGACCGTATATCGTTATTGATTCAAGCTGCTAGTCGGTTTCAGTAAAGCGTCTCTGGTAATTATTTCCACTGTCTTTTCCTGTTCAAAGTGTACTGCTACTATAGATTATTAATATCCATTGACTATAGTTGTTTGCACCTCTTCCTTCTGTAAGATATATAGGATTCTTGTAGTTAATCAAGCATTCAGTTACCGCAAAGTGAGTGGGTAGTTGTACCCGGTATTGCTTACTATTGTTAAGGCTATCAAGGCTAACTGAAACTAGCAGGGCTAGTAAGTGGTTAGTTTGTTTTATGATTGGTCTCAAGTATCATTTGATACTTAGTTTATTTTATGATTGGTTTCAAGTATCGCTTGATACTTAGTTTGTTTTATATTGGGTTTCATCCATTAGGCTGAGACCCAATATATTTTATGTTTTGTTTTGTGTATCGGGATGATAAATATTTTGTTTGCATTACCGTTTAGGTGCATCAGGCATTTGTTTTATTGGAGGACTTTACAAGCGGAGCTTGGTTATATCCGTTGATTGGAAATCAAAAGGAAGAATATAGAGAGCTTTGGAAAAAGTGAAATCATGTATTTAAGACTGCCCCTCTGGAGCTTGGACAAGGCAGACTTCGACAGACAGAGTTTTCAATATACTTGGTTGAGCAGTTACTTCTTTTCAGTTCACACAACACCATGGTAAGTAAGTCTAGGACTTAGCTAAGCTGGCAATATAGTAATCGACAGCTGTTAAACAACTTATCTTGATCTCCGGTAGTAATACTCACTTTAAGTCAGTACAGTTTGGGATTTGAGTTACTATCGTTATACCTTACAGTCATGCATTCCTCTTGCTGCCTGATACACCCAGCGAGGTGTTACAGTAGCAGTATGCCTTCAGTATCCAATTTTTCCAATTACTGCTTGCATTCTTTACATTTTGATCCTTTTGACTAGCTTCTTCAACTGTCCTTAATACTTCCAGGTCATATTTCCTAATATTGACCTTGGATATTTTCCCGTTAGATATAACGACTATGCTCTTATGATCTCAGCTTTCATAATCAATCTTGTCAGAAGCTTATGCAAAGTTTGGCCAGTTTGGAGTAAGGCAAGAACTACATTAGTGTGAATCGCGTAAAAAGGTCTGGCTGTGAGATAAGGGCTTGCGAATCCAGCTACTCCTCTTTGTGTCCTTTCAAGTCTTTCAACTAATATCGCCCCTGATATGTTAACATTCCAGAGGTTAATGGGGGCTATTCGGTCTCCTTTGTGGACCTGTTAATTGCACTTGCTATGGTACATCATAATAACTGTGACTTCATTGCTGTAATTAGCGTAAATAACCACTCCACCCTAGGTGATGTAATGCTTAGCTGCTAATTCACGTCACAGTGCTAAAAGAGCATAGGGGTCTTGTGGCAATCCTATTATAATTCTAATTTTGACTAGTAGTTGTTGTTTGGCTGCAATTATGAAATCAGTTGTGCATAAAGGTAAGGTTCAGCTGTGAGTTAGGAGCTATTTGCAGGCATTTTCTCATCTTGTATCCATAATTTGCATACAAGTATATACGTACTCTAATTACTTGTAGAATGGATTTCCTCCTCTAACTCTAGTTTGCTCCAGTGTACCAAATTGATTTGGAAATCTGCTGATTTGAGGATTGACTAGGTACTATGCACAGCCTCATCGTAAGTCTAGTACTCTGACCGCTAGCTTTCTATGTCTGATTCACTACACCTCTTTCCTGGTCAATATACAATTTTGAGATTGTATTTTCTCAGCTGTTGGTACCAACGTATTTGCCTTGGATTCCAGGTATTAGTTTTCAGGCCATATATTTAGGTTTTGGTAATCAGGATATACTGAAAGCGGCTCCCCTGTTGCCACCAGGAATTCTTTCCATTCCTTGTATGCTTCCAAGATGGCTAGCATCCCCTTATCATGATTATGGTACTTGCGGTCGACAGGGCTCAACTTGGATTAATGAATGTCTTCTAGTCTGGCTTTTTGTCCTTAAACTTGAACTGGATATATCCTAATACAGATTCCATAGTATCTACATCTACCACTATTTTCATATCTAGCTAATAGTGGCAAAGTATCATGACTGTGATAAATCATTACTTTCAGTCTGTGAATACATGATCTTACTCTGGTCCCAAGGCAAATTTTCTAGGATCAGCTATCTGTACTTCAGTGCTTGGTTTGCACACTGTCGAGACATCTTTGATCAAACACCAGTATAAATTTGCGAAGCTACTGAATATCTGTACCTCTGCAACCAAACAAGGAACCTTTCAACTATTTTTTCAATTGTACCTTTTTTTTGCTTATGGTAACTCTGTTGGTTACCACATTATACGTTCAAATTCAATCGTGTTGAGATGGAAAACTGACTTTATAGTTGTCATGTCATTATAATATTCCTCTAACTACACTAGGACCTCTTCAACTGGAAGTTTTATTTTTCTTCATTTTTTGGAATATATCAGGTTATTGTCAAGATATACTACCACAGTATGATATAGGAAAAAAAGCTGAATTTGATTTGTCATTGCTCTGAAGGAGACTACTGTGTTAACCTCGAGAAAAGGTCTTATGTTGCATTCAAAGTGAACATATCGAGTACGAAATGTCATTTTCAACTCTTTACCTTCTTTGCTTATCACAACTTGACATGTATCTTTAAGGTTAAAATTGGCAAATATAGTTGCTCTGGAGACTTGGTCTCAGAGTTCACTTCAGAGATGTAATGGTATTTGTTGGCGATAGTAAACTGATTCAGTTGACAGTGGTTCAATGGCTACGTCCTTGATCCATCAGGTTTAGGAACAAACAAAATTATGTTCCCTGATAGTGATTTGCTCTTCACAAACTTTCATTACTGCTACTGTTTTCTGCAGGTTTATGCTCAGAAAATCAACCTGATAAGCAGACTTTGGAGAAATCGGTCCCAAAGGAGGCGCCGCTCCAGGTACCTTTTCCATGCTATGGTTAAAGGTTCTTCTCCCTACACATTTTTCCCCTGTTGCAGCTCATAAAACTCTCAGGAACTTGTGATACTGTTCAGGTAGTATTGGTAGAAGGGTTTCTTTCTGCCTGTATTGGAGCTTTATCCTTCCCTCATACTGTACGCATGGGTCATATGCTACAGTTTTACCCAATTCTAAAGGATTATCCTCCATCTTTTGCTAAAGCTGATTTTGACACCAGGTGTATTGATATTGACTATTATCAGAATGATCTATGAGTGCTAGTGAGTGCTCTTGATGCCTCAACCCTACAGGAATAATTCAATCAAATTGTCCCACTGCTGCGATCTCTCAGGAAATATGGTACCTATATGCGTTTCTTCATATTGCTAATAAAATTAGCACTGTAAAATTGATTCTCACATTTGGAACCTGGGTTGATTTAAACTTTTAAAATTTTGAGTGCTTGATTGCGCAGATGATATAGTCTGTTAAACTGTTGGACCAGTTCCAGGTACATGAGAAAAATGTTAGATGTAGAGTCCAACAAGACCTGACCATATTTCCTTTTCCATTCACTTAAATAGTTACTCTACCTTCAAGGCATGTATAGTATTAGTGCATGCAGGCTTGGGGTCGATGTTTTTTTTATGAGGAATTGAGGACCGTAGAGAGTTATCTATATGAAATTGCCTTATCTTTCTAGTGTCTTATGTAACTAGGGTATTTGTTACCAAACATGTAAGGCTACCCTTACTTAAGTCTAGTCAGACAAACTTAACCATATCAAGTCCTTTTTCGTAGACTGGGTAGCCTACAATTAGTAGTCTTTACCTCTTGCCAAATCGTTGCTAGACACCTGGCTTTTGCTTTGAAACCGGCCTTTGCCTATATGGAGCCAAAATTATATCCTTTGGATATTAATCTTACTTGTGTTCAAGGAGATTTCTGCACCTATCTCATGGATTCCTACATGATGTTGACTAATCTATTCTGTAGACTTCCCCAGGGTTCTGGTTCATTAGTGTTTTATACATTACCCTTGGGTGGGTTTAGACTTGCAGTACTATTGACACTCTCCTCTTTCTCCTCCTGGTTTCCTTGTACCAGTTAAGTTCTTCCGTTCCGCCAAGTATCGAACTGACCAATTCTTTAATTATTCTTCTTAGAATGCTTCTTATGATGCATGCCAGCATAGAATATTCTTGCCCTTCTTACTAGAACTGTAATTCCGAAATACTCAGTCTGCTCCGTTTTAGATACTGTTATAGATTTAGGACTTTCTAAGGATCAAGGTTTCAGGATTACCCCTTACGTACTAAGTTCAATTTTGACCAGAGGTTGTTGAGTGCTTTATTCACTAGGAGTTTTAGATTCTGAGAGTAAATGCGGACTACCAGATCAGAATGGAGTACAATCCTTTCTTGCTCCACTAGCTTTCTCAAGTTTTAAGTACTCAAATTATAACGACCCCTTAATTAGTTGGTATAGATTGGTGAACCTCAGCCCTGCCAGTAATCCTTTGAGGACATAAGGAGAACCGGTATATTATGCTAATAATTTAATCTGACAACCAGAGGCATCTACAGGGAAAGAAGGTACTCTGGCATGTAGTTTGGTGGGTTATTCCAGCAAGGCCAGGTAACTATGATCCCTACCTGACCTGGGTAACCACCATAAACAGGGTAACTGTTACGATCCAATGCGGTAAGCTGGTTTGCAACAGGTAACTACTTCTCTTTGGGCTGGATGAATATGACCGGGCCGTTGTTATAGTCCGGTATGGGGAGTGGCGCTAATCTCAGCCACCAGGGTATGATTACTATTGCAACGAGTAGTACTAGGCGGGTTTCCACTATTGCTCTTAGGCCTATGCCTACGTTGTCTTGATAGCTGAACCCTATGGTTCCGATCGCACAACGCCAATAGAGGAATGAAAAAGTAAAGAGGTAAAGTAATTGTATAGCAAAGAACTTAGATGGGTGCGTGAAGAGTCCTAACTACAAGTCGCCTAGAGGTCCTTAAATAGGCACTCTTCGCTCAACCCTAACCCTGGTGACTCATACCTGTGAGTCACACGACCTCTATGACTCATAGTGAGTCATAGTATGAAATCCATCAGCCGACTCCTCTGAGTCAACTGCGCCACGTGCCAACCAATCATAACTCATAAAATAAGTCATGTGACCTAAAGTAGTCACATGCGCGAAACGCATGACTCATAGTCTGAGTCATGTGCGAAAATTATTACATCATATGACTCACAAATGTGAGTCTTGCGCACGATCAACCAATCACAACATAACAATGATTTGCACAGGTGTTCATCATGTGAAACCCCATGACTTATAATGAGTCAAGGTTCGAAATATAACAACCTTGTAACTCATAACTATGAGTCATGCGAAATCCTGCTTTGCTTAGTCACCAATCGTGACATCGTAGTCTGTTTCTTTCTGGTTGACCAATAGGACTTTGATATCACTCCTATAATCCGCGTGGATTACACGCGACACTGTGTTGATTCCATTATGGAATGCATGTCCGCTGAGTGGTGCAATGCGAGCTTAGGTGTCGTCCGAAAGTTCTACTGCTCTTGCGGTCCTTATCATGGCCTGTCCCCTAGCCGGGACAGTCATGTCTTAGATGCTGTACATATCATGTCCAGCTTCCCTCTTCAATCCTTTTGTCCGCTTGCAGGCTTCTTTTTGTAGCAATCTGATACACATATCTTTTTCTCTCTACTTTTTTGATTCGCTACTGAAAACCTTGGTCATATAGTTTTCCCGAATTGCTTGCTCCTTTGGTATGATATTAACCATTGGTGAACTCTGCAGATATGAGTTGCTGCATTGTTCACTGTCAAAGGTTATTTTCTCGCCTTGCCAGTCGATCCTTGGGTTGTGATATTTGAGCCATGACATTCCTAATATAGTCTCGTGCTTAACTAGTCCTGCTACTTTTAATGTTATTAGTGCTTGAGGGTCCATTATCTTCATAGGGACTTCAACCACATGTGTGACTGGTACTGCAGAACGGGGTGTTCTATCAGCCATCAAGATTTCTCTCGGCTTTTTGATCTTGGTCAGGGGTAAACGTGTTTTCATGCAGAATCCTCAGTCGATGCAATGATCTGTTGCTCCTCAGAGCACCATCGCGTTCGTGGTTGTCCATTCTTCCGATATATCCTTGATTGAGTTTGTGTATAATGTAGTCCGCCTTGTTGTCCCATAGTTCTGTGTTGTTGAGTGCCGCGTATAAGTCTGATATATGGATAGGTTTTGATATCTTGTCATTCCTCAGACGACATTTGAAAGGGAACTTTCTTCTTTTAAAGTCTCACATCCTCCTTCTTGGTCTTCTGCTGTTATCGTTCTTGTTTTCATTTTCGGTCTTATTGTCCTAGGGTTCATGCACTCCTTGGCCATGTGCCTCTTCTCGCCACATACTAGGCATAGCCTTATACTGAGCCTTAGCCTAAACTATGGGGTAGGCAATCAGAGGAATATTCCTCTTCGACTTACCGCGTCCAGGTCTATGGAATATCTTGCGGAGCTGCGTTTGTCATTCGGAAGGTACCATACGTCTTTCGTGGAGTGTCCTGCACCCATGCTATGTTGCCTCTTTTTGAGATTTATTTAAGCTGGTTGAGCCGATGCTCTTGTCCTATAGCCCATTTGGCCAATGCCTCGGTGGTACCGAATTCCTGATTTGCTGTGGCCCATACATGTTGTAACGGTCCATTCCTTGTTCTCAACAGGATTGTCTGCCGGGTTGGATAGTCATATTCCGTATTCTTGGATATTATGCGCAATTCATGCCACATATTGTTTATAGTTTTGGTTCCCTGTCGCATTCCTTCTAGTTATTTTCTTGCACTTTGCTTCCTGGCAAAGTCCCTGAATTATTCTCTTAGTATTTCGACAAACTGGTCCCAAGTCGTCCATGTTGCTATTTCTGGTGTCACGATATATGGTGTGACCCATGTGTCTGCTCCTCCTCTTAATAAGGAGACTGCATACAGGGTATTATCTTTGTCGTGGCTGGTTGGCCATCCTACTGACTTGGAGTTTATGTTTAATGCTGCCAAGAACTTCTCAAGTTCTTTCTTGTTCCATCAAATTTTTCAAGACACTTGATCGTGGGTTCACGCACTCTCCTTCGTTCGATGATTGCTCTTAGTTCACTAATCTGTTCCTCCAACACCCGTGTGTTGGCAGTTTCTCCTTACAGATCAGTGGTCATTCTTCTTGGTATAGGGGTAGTGGGTGATAAGGTTTGAGTCGGAGATTCAGCTTCCGGTATGACAGGGCTTGCGGTACCTGTGTGCGATAGCGCTTCTATTAGCGTTTCATCCAGGCCAGGGAGTCGAGGCTGGCGGTCCTCATGGTGATAAGGTTGCGGGTTGCAATGAGATGCAACCAAATGTTAAGGCTCGACTAACTATATTGTACAAACGGCAAGGATATAGTCTTCTATATATCAAGACGTATTGCTCCCTACTATTGCGACTACTTCCAGCCCAATAGTTTTCTTGAGCACTTGATAGAGAGAACTGACAACGAACTTTTAACTGTTGGTTACTGAAACGAGGGTGAGAGGAAGGTTTGATTGATAAAGTTATTGATAGCAAATTACAAATATTGTTGCATGAAGACATATCCTCCTGTCCCCCTAACATGTCCTTATATAGAGCTCTTCTCGCAACCCCTAACCCTTATGGCTATGCTAGTGCGCAGTCATGTGAAACTTATAACATCATATGAGCTTGCAAGTGCGAAGGTCATCTGCACCTAACTATCCTCATAACTCACAACTGAGTGTCATGCGGAAAACCCACCAGTCTCAAAGTAGTCATGTATGCGAAATCAACTCATAATAACCTCATGACTCAAAATGTATGTCATACGCAAAACTCATATGACTCAAAGTGGTGCTGTGTGCGAAATCCTCATAAGCCTTGTAAAGCTTACTCTGCTCTTTCTCCTTCTTACCTAGCGCCCTTCAAGGCAATTGTGACACGATATCTCTGTAGCCCTAGTCTATTCTCTGAACAAATATGATATCTTCTTAGGAATGCCTTACCTTACTGCAAACCATGCAGTAATAGATTGCAGAAAATATTTTATCACCTTCCCTGCCAAAGGAATCACCATGACCTGCAAGAAAGCAACACATGAATGATTTTCAGCCAAGAATGAAGCAGATGCCATAAACTTCATTTCCAGATTCCTAAAGTATTCCCAGACAAGAAGACAGTGCAATTACCACCCTTGAGAGATGATAACCACCACATCTAGATGAAAGGTACAATTTCAGACCATAATCCAAGATTTTTCACATTCCCTGACAAGATCATACTAGCATACAGAGAATTAATCGCATACTGGAAAGCGAAACGAATCATCTACCCTGGCGAGTCACATAACCCAGTAAACATATTCTCAAAGTTAAAACCCAATGGCGAAATCAGACTGCTTGCAGACCTTATCCCCAGAAATACTATTACTATCAAGGACCATGTAGCGATTCCCCTCCCAGCCATAATACTCAAAACTGTTGCCAGATCAAAGTTCAGATCCACCATAGACTTAGCAAACTGGTACTTCCAAATTCGAGTTCTCCCCTGCGATGATAAATACAACACCATCAAGACACCCTTTGGATCCATTGCATGACGAGTTATATTGCACGGAGATTCCAACTCCCATGCTACAGCTATGAGAGTTATCGAATTTGTCCTAGATAGATTTATTGGAAAATTCGTTTGGGCATACATGAATGACATTACCATCTACTCAGAAATTGTTAAAGACCATATTTCGCACAGCAGATCAGTCTTAGGAAGACTGTAGCAGAACCAAATCAAAGTATTGCCAGCCAAGTGCAAATTCTTCGCCACCAGGCTCTCACTCCTAGGACATGTTATAGATGAAAGAGGAATTCATGCAAACTCTGAGAAAATTTGCTCCATCCAAGACTGGCCCACACCTAAATTCTAAAAAGGATATTCAGACGTTTATTGCGCGTGTGATATAGATAGCATAATTCCTTCAATACCTTGCCGCCACAACTGCCCTAATCTTGGACCAAACTTCCCTAGATGTGTTTGAATGGTGACCGCTATATAAGGAAGTCTTTAAACAGGTTAAGGGGCTGGCCAAGGAGACAATACCAATCCGCCCCATCTCATCGGAGACATCAGCTGATCCAATATACATAATTACTGACGCCTCTGTTAGGCCCATGTGTATGAGGCACTGAATTCAGTACTGCATTCATACGATAAATGCGCTGAAAACCTACTCATACCCCTCCGGCCCCGTTGTGGGGCCCTCACGTCACCTGCGGCACCTACAGTAAAAATGTCTCCTTACTAAACAGTCATAAATTGGGGCCCCCCTCTTAATACCATATAGGTCGTGGCCGTCCGCCCGACCGGATGCTGTTTGCAGGGTATATGAGGTGGGAGACTCGGCTGTGTCAATGCAACTGGGATCAAATGCATCGGACCAGTGTCCGCAGAGCTATGACCATGCTCGTACAGCCTTTGCTCAGGGTGGTCAAAGGTGACGGGACGCTCCCTACGAAATCAAGAATATGTTAAGTGGGTTCCAGGAAAACACTGCGAACACACTTAAACCCTGAAAGAAAGCCTAGAAAGGTCCATAGACCTATCGAAACAAGTCGATAAGGAGCGGCAGAGCCAAAACGATATGCTATTGGACCGATCGTTATATTCAGGAATCCTGAAAGCCGTCTGCAACCTGCCGGTAGTATCAGGAGGAAGCAGATTGGTCGACAACCATGCTGGCCACTTGGTGTTTTAAGAAACCATTGGTAGATCCTATGATGCACTGCTTGGTTTAAATGGCAGAAGAAGGAACAACGTCTTAGGCTGATAAGGGTACCACACCAACAGTGAAAGTTGAGCTCTATTGTGTCCGTAAGCCGTGGGGGGAACCATATTCTCAGGGTTAAATCGCCTTCGCACTTGGATCATCAAAGAGAGGTTGTAAGAGAAAGTGAATAGTTGTATAGAAATTATTTGTAGTCCGCGAACACTCAGACGCGGGATATAAATATCGAACTGCCTGCGGATCTTTAGCCATAATCAAGTTATGTAGAAGAGATCTTATCAATATGATAAGTTTTTACTCAAAAATCTTTACCTATGAGCCTTTCCAACCAATCTCCGTTTACGAAGAAAGTTTTAAGCCCAGTTCGATTCGCTTGCCCTTAGAATCGACTACCTTTAACAGCCTCTAAGCTTGGATCAGCAGCATCGGTTAGCCAAGTACCCTCCCTGGAGAAAGCATACCCTACTGCATTCAACATCGGAAAGTTGGCTACAAGTCTTTTGCACTACCCTGTCCATGAATTGGAACTTTGGGCAATTGTAGATGCCATTGAGGCATTCCATCCGATTCTATATGGCACTAAGTTCACTGTTGTAAGTGACGACAAGGAACTATCCTTTTACTTGTAGCAGACAGACTGTAACGGGGGCACCCTATAGGAAGATGGATCCTAAGGTTGCGACCGCACCAAAAGACTTAACGCAAAGTTCACTGAAGGTAAAGATAAAATAATTGAATCAAATGATAAAACTTAATATCGTTAAGCCAGAGCTTCACTCAATTCAAGTCTTCTCGAGAGGATAGTTGGTTATCAGAGTAGAGTGCCGTTTGCGTTTACTTAAGTAGAATTATAAATCCAACGACACCCATCCCTACTCCGACCGTTAAGAGAGCTCCCTTCTCCGCTCAGGGATCATCTGACACATGGGCCTTCTGGAATTAACTTCAGGGCCTGTGGATCGCTCGAATAAGTTGAGTCTGCTCAATCATAATGGTTTTTTGCAATGCATTTTGATTATGCCTGCAGGAAAGAAAAACCTTTCCGATCGCCGTCTTGTCAATGGCCAACTGACAATCCGACTTTGAACCCAAACCTAGGTATGAGACTCAGTAGCCCTATGGCTTTTCCGTCTATGCAAGCACAGCAGTCAAATGTGTCTACTTGGCCTATAGGCAGCTTTTCTTGTGACTGCGTAACTCCCCCGGTAAGTGTCTTTACTGAGTAGGCTATATAGGTGCTACCTAAAGCCGACCATACAGGGATCACCTTAGCCGTGATAACACTGAATGCCTCTAAGAGTCCTGTAACGTCCATCAGTAATGGTATAGCGCCTGGGCTATCGTGGTGTAATTAGTATAGTTTTATCCGGACAAACTTCCGTTTATCCCCGACTCTCAGAGAGCTATTCCGGGGGACCCCCATACCTCCCATAGGGATTATAGGCACCTAGAGTACCCTCAGAAGGCCATCTGATGTCAATACTAACAACTTTCCTGGCTCGGCTGTCGCCCACCCCTATATATATCCTACGGACAGTATCTCGTCGGAAGGACGGCGGTGACGTCTACGGGGTTACGCTACCACCTTCGATTTCTCAGTTGTGTTAGGCTTTTACCAACTGTCACCCATATCCACCCGTCGCAAGGGGCGAACGTGGGAGCCGCAAGGGGGTGTTGGACGCGCCAAAATCACTCCAAACACCCTGGGGTACTTGTAGTAGTATATCGCGTTTCACGTAATGTTAGGGGAGGGTAACTTGAGGTCCACGATTTCACCCGCGATCCCCAAGGTAGGGTAACTAGGCCCTATCATGGTGCAAATCGCTGCAGAAGTCAGTGTAACGGCCCTTTGCGTCACCAGAAGGTTCCACGTAACTGACCTATTTGTTACACGCGATTCCACAAGCTAGAAACACCTGGTTACATGAATGTTGCATGCCCAGCGGCGTCTACACTGCTTACCATGTGTTCCTAGGGCTTCCCAGTTACCCTGCCTAAGTGGTTACCCTGCCTAACTGAGGAGATGGGTTACCCTATCTAAAGGGTTAACCTGCCTAACCAGGCTTCCTGGTTACCCTACTCAAGAGGGTTACCCTGCCTGACCGTAGCTCCGGGTTACCCTGCCTAGTGGGGTTACCCTACCTAAGTGTTCACCATGGTTACGCGGCCTTGCTGGGTTACCCTATCTAACTAGGTACCTAAGTACCCTTTCTTCATGAAAGGTACTTATGGTTGCTATGTCACTTTGCAAGTGTCTGGTACCGTTCCTGTCCACTTCCTAGTATGACCACTGGCTGGGGTGAGGTTCGGTAAGCTATACCAACTGATCTAGGGGTCTTTACACTACTCCCCTCTTCCATAAGTCTGTCCTTAGACTTAGTTTTCTTGTGTGGGCTGAATTTTTCCCACTTATCCCCCTTTCTGGTACTTTTCATTCACGGTTATCCCTTGGCTTAGCAGGATACCAGTCATGAAAACGCAGCAATGCCTCGCCTGCAGTTCCTTCCAACATCTCGAATGGCTCCCAGGAATTTGCTTCACTGCCATACCCTTCCCACGACACCAAGTATTGTACAAACGGGTATGAAAATTTTGCTTTCATACTTCCATACCACCAGCTATCTACTATAGCTCTTACTATATAGCTGGGCTCCGAATTAACAATGTCAGGTTCTTGTATGGCTTTAGCAGGTCTGCCTATCAGATTCTCACAGTAAGGTTCCAGAAGTCCCACATTGACGACCGGATGGATTGTCCACCTTGCAGGCAGCTGTAGCTCATAAGCACGTGTCCCTATTCTTCTCTTAACTACAAAAGGTCCAAATCTCTTGCAGTCTAGTTTCTCCATAGGTCGCTTAGTGCGAATGTTATGTCAGTCCAACATAACACGGTCTGCCTTCTTAGCTCTGCCTTAGACTACATCCTCCGGGGTGACATACTCCGGTGATGGAAGACGCTTCTGGTCATACCATTTCCGCTGTCGTTCCTGGGACCTTTGTAGTATCTCGCGCATGTCTTGCCAAGTACCCTCCCAATCTTTAACGACAAGTTCACTGTTTGGGTGTATACTTTGATGTTCAGACACGGCCCCGGACCAATTGGACTGTGGCACAAACCACTAGTTCGCCTCGAAGGGTGACACCTTCGATGAGTTGGATACTGACGTATTGTATGCGTGCTCCACTAAGGGTAGCAATGCAGCCCAATCGTCTTGCTGGTAGGAAATGTAACTTCTTAGATACTGTTCCAAGGTCTGATTAGCCCTCTCAGTTTGCCCATCTGTTTCCGGATGGAAAGCTGTAGATACATTGAGTTTGACTTGAAGTAGATCCATGAGACTCACCCTAAACTTGGATGTCAAACGGGTATCGCGATGAGAAATGATCGATTCTGGGAGCCCATGTAATCGCCAAATCGCCTTCAGGAATATGAGAGAAAGTTCCTTTATGGGCACCTCAGTTGCTAAAGGAATAACATGAGCCATCTTGGAGAATCTATCCACTCTTACCCAAATCTTTGTATATCCCTGTGAGTTTGGTAATGCCACCATGAAGTCCATGGAAATAGCAATCCATGGTCTCATCGGAACTTCAATAGGCTCAAGCAAGCCAAACTTCTTATGCCGGATCGTTTTGCTTCTTTGGCATACATCACAGGTCCGAACATATGCAGAGATGTTTTCCTCCATTCTCGGCCAGTAGAAGTTTGCCTTTACTCGTGCTATTGTCTTGTATGTTCCCAAGTGTCCAGTGATGCGTGAATCATGTTCTGTTTCCATGATTGTTCGCTTAAGCCCCTCGTCTTTCGGAACATACCACTGATTCTTCTAGGTGAGCAAGTCCTTTTCCACATCGAAATAGGCATCCACAGTGTTACTTTTGTTAACCACTGCCTTCAGTACTACCAGGTACCCCTGATCTAGTTTCGCAGCAGCACGCAAGGCTGTCAGATCTCCAGACTGCAGGCGAAACCCTTGACAAGTAAGTAGCATCTGTGGGCGCAGGATGTCTCGTTCCTGCTGTATGTGCCACTGCCCAGGCTGAAAAAATGCTTGTGGTAGAGGATCGCTCCCCCCTTCCGGGCGGTAGTCCCTACGCCGCGATAACGCATCTGCCTTCTCCTTAAGCCGGCCTTCTCGGTATACCACCTTGAAGTTAAACGACTGTAGGAATTCCGCCCAGCGGTGTTGCCTCCGGATTAGGACCTTGGTACTATTAAAGTACTCCAGATTCTTGTGGTCTGTATATACCACAATCTGGTCCTCCACCGAGTGCAATAGATGATCACATTCCTGGAATGCTGCGACGATCGCCGTTATCTCTTTATCGTGAACATCGTAGTTCACCTCCGCAGGCAGGAACTTCCTACTGTAATAGGCCACTGGGTGCCATTTCTGGTCCTCACATAATTGGGATAGCACAGTACCCAATGCGAAATCACTGGTGTCTGTCTCCAACTTAGTTGGACGAGAGCCATCAAAGTGTGTCAGAATGGGACCAGTGGTGAACAACTCTTTTAGATGTTCAAATGACCGCTTGCAAGCGGGCGACCAGTCCCACTTTACATCCTTCTTGGTCAGATCCGTTAGAGGTTTTGCCACTTTACAAAACCCGTTGATGAATTGATGATAGAAGTTCGCAAAGCCCATGAAGCATTGAACGTCAGTTACGTTCTGAGGAGTCTTGCAAGCCTTGATCTCCTCTACCTTACGAGTCGTCATAGATATCCCATGCTCAGATATCTTATACCCTAGGAATTCAACTTCCCTTTGGTGCAAGGTAGACTTCTTTATGCTAACGCAAAGACCTACCTTGCGCAGTCTCTCCATTACCTGACGAACTAACGAAACATGTTCTTCGATCGTCTCTGAATATATCAAGATGTCATCCATATAGGCGATGACTCCTGCATCAAGCATATTCCTGAATACACTATTGATTATACTCTGGAAGGTAGATGGTGCATTGAATAGCCCAAACGGCAATACCGTATACTCGTACAGGCCATAACAACTCTTAAAGGCGGTTTTCCATTCTTCACCCGGTGCCATCCGGATGAGATAATAGCCATTTTTCAGGTCCAACTTAGTGAACACTGTGGCTTTCCCGAGCCTATCTCATAGCTCGTTCATCAAAGGCAAAGGATACTTGTTCTTAATAGTTATCTTATTAAGTCCTCGATAGTCGAAAAATAACCGCAGCGTTCCATATGGCTTCGGCATAAAGAGGATAGGGACTCCGGCGGACGACATAGAACGCTGGATCTTCCCTTGTTCCTCCATTTCCCGGATGTAGTCATATAGGACATCTAATTCTCGCTTAGAGAGGGGGTATATGGGCCCCGATGGCGGTTTGGCCTCCGCCTCAAGTTCAATCCTGTGATCAAACTCAGTATACCGGGGAAGGGAAGTTATATTTTCTTGACTGAAAATATATGCATAATCCCTATATTCTAGTAGTAGATTGACACTAATGTCCTTGCCATTGTCTGCAGTATATATTGCCATACCTAAAAGGTACACTTGACTACTATGCTCGGCTAGGAGTTCTTCACTGGTGATGAACTCCATTTGTCGCTTAGCGACAAGACAGTTTGACCTACAGTATTCTGAAGGCCACTTCAGAATACCAGTTTCCCAGTCAATATCGGGATTGTGGTCCTTCAACCACGACATCGGAAGATAGCCGTCTACCTTGGTGTCCAGCATATCTACAAGTTTGAACCTTATATCATTCACATAGTCGCCTATCTTCATTCTCACCGTCGTGGTGTAATGTTCCCCGGACTCTGGAATCTGGTTGCCACTTGCATCAGAGATTGGTGTCGGATGTTTCCGACGGATACAAGGTAATTGGGCTTTCTTAAACCATGTGCTACTTAGCACGGCACCCGTAGCACCACTGTCCAACCGAAGTAAGGCTTCCTTACTATTTCTATGCTTCTTGAAATTCCAGTCCAAGCGGACTTTCACGTGTATTGACCTAGTGTGGGGTGGCGGGCCAACTAGCCTCGGCCGCTTAGCAGGTCTTTCTTCGCTAACAGGTTTTGTTCGCTTAAGCGTCATAATGTATCTCTCATTATATAATAAAGTTTGGGTGTTTACTATCACGCCTGCGAGATTTCGGGTATTTAACCCTCCTCAGGTAAACTTGTAAATAAGTTCAATTGCTTAATCAAGTCCTGCGTGATTGATATACATAAGTGAAACAAAACCAATGAAACCAGACCATCTCTATCGGTCTTCCCCCTTGGAAAGCAAACAACAAAGGAAATATAAATAAACCCTCGCAAAACCTTAACAAAAGAAAACCCGTAATCCAACCCTGGCCTGACTGTAGCCGATCAGCCTTGTTCTTTTGTAAGGGTGAGGGGACTCACCTAGTCCAATTTCCCTTTCCTTCTACCTTTTCCTCCGCGCCTTAATGCAAAGAGTGGTAGTCAGCTTTCTGGTTTCTCAGACACTGCCTAAAGGGCTTACCTAATTACTTCCATGGGTATCAACCTCCAAAATCGGAGGGGAGCTGCAGACCTCGGTAATCCTTTTGACAACAGGGGGTGGAGCCTCAATGCGACGGTGTTTAGATACCGTAGGTGCTAAATGCTCAGCCTCAGAAGCAGACCGCTTGCGTGAGAGTTTGATTGATTGCACTACGGGTTCGCGAGCAGTACATTGTTTCCAAAAGTGACTCCCGGTTCCACACCGCGAACATTGCTTTAACCGACGGCGTTTGTCAATTAGAGTAGTCGGAATATTCCGCTGTTTGATTTCATAGTGTGATTTCTTTACCCGGGAGGGGTTGGCCGTGCTTGCTTAAGGCTTGGGATTTCGGTTCTCAGGGCATTGCTCCTTCTTTCGTTGTCGCTTAGCGACTGCGGACCTGTCATCTCCTCGTTCGTGGGTGGTAGGCTTTTCCTTAACAACAGTTCTGTTTAGGGATGTAACATCTTCCAGCTGATGGCCAGTGTTGCGAATAGGTTTAGGTAATCGATGTATGCTTGCGGGTCCGGAGTTTTCAGTCCCCAAGCATTTCGCAATTCAGTGGTCATGCCAATACGGGCCTTGTCCTTCACTACTACCGGGTCATAATGCAAATCACTGGCTAAGCGAATGAGTTCATCGACAAATTGGTCCAACTTTCCTGGCTTCATAGCCAAAGCATTCCACCCGCGAAGAGCACGATCCCGATCTGAGTGACCGCCGAAACTGGACTCTAGGCGTTTTCAGAAGCCTCCCCAAGTGCGCAACTCATTGGTTCAGTTAAAGGTCACTGCTGCCTGTTGAGCGGCATCCTGGTTAATGTGCACATGGATGCTGTTGTACCATTTCTTGGCGGCCCCTTCAAGAAGCGCGATGATCAGGCTGACTTTATCCATATCAGACAGCTTACAGTGTCGATAGTAGTTAAACCTAATATCCGCATCCTGGATGAATCTCTGTGTGTCAAGTGGGTCTCCCTTGAACCCCTTGATCTCCAACTCCGCGGGCTTCTTCTGCCAAGTGTGGGATTTCTTGTTGGATCTTCGAAGAAAGTCCGTCAAGGCTTGACACCGCTCATCATACCGTCGCTTCTTAGCCACATTCCAGTGCGACGTGCGTCGGCCCAGAAATCTACTTAGATCGGGGTGGGAGGAGGAGGAATCGTCGCTACTGCGCGAGGAGTCGGAATCACCCGGTTCTCCTGCTTCGCCGACGTTTCCACCACCTGGTAGTTTGCTACCACTATCTCCACCAGTGTTTCCACCGCGGAGTCCCAAAGGTTCCTCATATCCACTAAAGCGTTCCTCCGAGCTTTCGTGACTGGCCTCTGGGAGAGAAGCATCCGGAGGGGAAAACAGTCTTGTGGGAGGTACGGGGGATGGAGGACCTTTAGCAGCAAGGACCTTATTCACTCCCCTCTGAACTAACAGGTGGAAGGGTGGACAAGCTCCAACATCCGTATGGCCTTCCGAACCACAGAAACGACAATGGGTATTTTTCAACTACGGACCTTTAGGATTTTGCATTATCGGTTCACCGGTCCCTTTCGTATATGGTGGGCTATAGTGAAATGTGATATTCCCATTAGGTCTTCTCTCGATCCTACAAGCAAGAGAACAATAAGCCGTAGCCAACTGCGCTTCTACCCCTGGAAACCCAGTCCTCCAGGCGCTGCCCGTGGGTTTGGCTGGAGCCGGCGGTGCTGTCGGGAGGATAAGCGGTACCGGATTTTGTGGTGTGGCTGGCAAGGGAGTTGCCTCTGCCACTGAATATGGTCGCTCAGCTTCTAAAACTATAGTTGGCGTTGATGGCACAGCGGGAAGGGCTGCAGCGGCGGTCGTAGTTTTAGGTTTTGCGGCTCTCTTGTCCTTTGTTACCCCTGCGAGGCGTGAAGACCTCCGCACCGTGCCTGAGCCAGAAGGGCTCAGGGATCGGCTAGCTAGGTGGGCTTCAACAGCGAGGGCAAAAGGTTATACCCGCAATGTGCCTGGAGTGAGGCCAAGTCCCAAAGCTTCCCAGGCATGTGGCGTTAAATGCTTATGCCATGTGACATTTGCTATGGCTTCAGCAAAGTGCGGGGCAAAACTGATCAGTCCTGTGCGGACAAGGGGAAGTGGAGGAGCTTGCTCCATAATCACATCATTTTCGGAATCAATGCTGATTCCTTGACTCACTGCCCACTCGAGGGCCTTTAGGCGACCCTTCAGCGCTTGCGCTGTCATGACCTGTGGGCGATAGGCATCTTGGACCTTCTTTACCCAGTTGGTGGTCATGTAGACCATTTTCTCTTGAAAATAGATCTGCTTTGCCTCCACAAAACATTCGAGTTGGGACTGTACTTCCACGAACCTACGGCCTACTTCATGTAGGATGTAATTCTCAAAGACTTCGTGCGTAAAACGTTCGAAAGTAACCCCTTCCGGGACCACCTCAGGTACTATCACAGAGGGATTGTGGGTGATGGATTCCATGAGTGCCCTAGGATGGGGAACCACCGGGTCTGACATTCCTCAGCCACCTCAATGGGTGCCGTTTCAATAAATTTCGTAACCGCCTCCCAATCCAGGCCCCTTAGATCTGCGATAACATCGTAGTCCAAGATGGGACCCGGTGTGGGAGGGACTGTAGTCCATTGTGAACGCGTAAGAGATATTTCAGACATAATACTTTCCACCCTGGGCTACTTGTTCCTGACAAGTTTACTAGTACTCGTAAATGTCAGAAAGGGGTCTCGAAGTGTAACAATTCTCAGGAGAGAGTTAAACGAAGAGCCTAACGATATACTGTAACGGGGGCACCCTATAGGAAGATGGATCCTAAGGTTGCGACCGCACCAAAAGACTCAACGCAAAGTTCACAGAAGGTAAAGATAAAATAATTGAATCAAATGATAAAACTTTATATTGTTAATCCAGAGCTGGACTCAATTCAAGTCGTCTCGAGAGGATAGTTGGTTATTAGAGTAGAGTGCCGTTCGCGATTACTTAAGTAGAGTAATACAGCCAATAACACCGATCCCTACTTCGACCGTTAAGAGAGCTCCCTTCTCCACTCAGGGATCCTCTGACACATAGCCCTTCCGGAATTAACTTCAGGGCCTGTGGATCTCTCGGATAAGTTGAGTCCGCTCAATCATAAAGGTTTTCTGCAATGCATTTTGATTATGCCTACAGGAGAGAAAAACCTTTCCAATCGCTATCTTGTCAATGGCCAACTGACAATCCGACTTTGAACCCAAACCTAGGTATGAGAGTCAGTAGCCCAATGGCTTTACCGTCTATGCAAGCACTGCAGTCAACTGTGTCTACTTAGCCTATTGGCAGCTTTTCTTGTTATTCCGTAGCTCCCTCGGTAAGTGTATTTACTGAGTTGGCTAAATAGGCGCTACCTATAGCCGACCGTTGAGGGATCACCTTAGCCGTGATAAGACTGAATGGCTCTTAGAGTCCTGGAACGTCCCTCAGTAATGGTATAGCGCCTGGGCTATCGTTTTATAATTAGTAGAGTTTTATTCGGACAAACTTCCGTTAATCCCCGACTCTCAGATAGCTATTCCGTGGGACCCCCATACCTCCCATAGGGATTATAAACACCTAGAGTACCCTCAGAAGGCCATCTGATGTCAATACTAACAACATGCCCAGGTCGGCTGTAGCCCACCCCTATATATATCCTGCGGACAGCATCTGGTCGGAAGGACAGCGGTGACGCATACGGGGTTACGCTACCACCTTCGATTTCTCAGTTTTGATAGGCTTTTACCAACAGTGACCCTTTCTCACCGGTCGCAAGGGGCGAACGTGGGAGCCACAAGGGGGTGTTGGACGCCCTAAAATCACTCCAAACACCCTGTGGTACTTGTAGTAGGATTTCGCGTTTCGCGTAATGTTAGGGGAGGGTAACTGGAGGTCTACATTTTCACCGGCGATCCCCAAGGTAGGGTAACTGGGCCCTATCATGGTGCAAATCGCTGCGGAAGTCTGTGTAATGCCCCTTTGTATCACTAGAAGGTTCTGCGTAACTGACCTATTTGTTACAAGCGATTCTATAAGGTAGAAACACCTGGTTACACGAATGTAGCACGCCCGGCGGCGTCTACACTGCTCACCATGTTTTCCTAGGGCTTCCCAGTTACCCTACCTAAGTGGTTACCCTGCCTAACTGAGGAGATGGGTTACCCTACTCAAGAGGGTTACCCTGCCTAACCATGCTTCCTGGTTACCCTACTCAAGAGGGTTACCCTGCCTGACTGTAGCTCCGGGTTACCCTGTCTAGCGGGGTTACCCTACCTAAGTGTGCACCAAGGTTACCCGGCCTTGCTGGGTTACCCTATCTAACTAGGTACCTAAGTACCCTTTCTTCATGAAAGGTACTTATGTTTGCTATGTCACTTTGCAGGTGTCTGGTACCGTTCCTGTCCACGTCCTAGTAGGACCACTGGCTGGGCTGAGGTTCGGTAAGCTATACCAACTGATCTAGGGGTCGTTACACAGACCTACCTAACCATCAAACTAGATAGCACATGTTCCGGCTATCTTATGATTTTGATATCATACCCAGACCTGTCAAATACAATGTCTTTGCAGATGTATTATCAAGGATATATGAAGTTACCTGAGCTGAAGAAGACCAAATACGCGCAGACCCTACAGAGAAGAAGCCTGTAAAGACCCTCTCCTCCACGATGAACTGTGTATCAAGACACTACCTCGATATCGCCCATGCCTAAGACCCTGCTTCCGCCCTCACTCTTCAACTACCCTCTGGCATGCGTGCTCCTGAACACTACTCTATGTGGAATTCACATCATGGCACCAACTCAAACTACTCTAGCTCCTTAGAAGCAAGTCACTACTCAGATTCTGTTGAACAAGCTATGGACACAGCAGCAGATACTCTTGAGCATGCAACCAATAGTTTTCAAAGTTATGAAATCCTCAAGACCTCCTCCTATCTCAGCAATCCTCAAGAGCCATCCCAAGCCAGAGTACTTATTGTGCGAGCTAATGCTCCACGGTCTAGCCTCGCAGACAGAATTAACAATCCTCCAGGAGATAAAGACCAACTACTGCATCCAAATACTATATCCAACTGATTAAAACGAACCCATGATTCTATCAACAAACAGGAATCCATTGCAATAACCACCTCCAGAAATATTGCACCCAGCAGAACATCTACTGAACCTGACCTTCAGCCCACACCAATCCCTCCTCCACCACCAGTCAATGAACAGGAACAATTTCTAGAATCTAATAAATACAAAACCATGCACTGGATAGCCTGTAACTGTGACTAATGCCAAACCCACAAAAATAGAAAGAATCCATGATACTTTCCCTCTGGATCTTGCGATATTCCAGGACCCATACCTCTCTACTCTTCCTCTAACTTTGTCTCCCCACATCATCCCAAGTACAGAGCCGAACATAGATGGGCTGTTCCTCCTCCCCTCAAGGATAATGATGGCTACCCAGTCATTCATACAGTTATTGATAAGAGAATGAAAGAGAAATACTGGATATCGACCAAGGATGAGATCTACCTACCCCAGAAGCACCAGTTGATTATGAGGACTGCATTTTTGATCAGCCCTCTTCATAGCTTGACCTTCACGCATTTCAGCTTAGGAACTACATGAAAGGAAAGTGGTACTGCTGCATTCGAAATGCTACCCAAATGACCCTCTCCTTGAGGTAGTTAACAAGGCTATCTGCTATCCTGACTGGCTCTTATCTGATGGAGTTCTAGTCAGAAAGGGGAAGGATTACAGCAGAGACTGTCTTTATATTCCTTATGAACAAGCTATGAAGGTGCTAACATCAGAAGCAAGATTGAATGCATTACCCATGAACAAATAGCATATATGGGCTGGAAGAAATGTTTTTAATATGCTTCAAGACACTTCTACTGGCTCTCTATGAGGAACGATTTCAAAGACAATGCCCCCAGATGCCTCCTATTCCAGCTCAACTAGCATCCTACCACAGTCCCTGAAGGATCAGTCACCCCTCTCCCTGTCCCCAGACACGCATTCTTGTCCCTTGTAATTGACTTTGCAGGACCCTAACCTTGCGGTTCCAACCTTGATCTCATTATAATTGTTTTGAATCTATTCAGTTGCTTAACCTACCTCATACCAGTCTCCCAGAACCTCACAGCTGTCGAAACAGCCCACACCCTCATTGACCGAGTCTTCCCCATTCATGGTTTCCCTACCTCCCTAATCTCTGATGTAGAGCTCAAGTTTACCTCACACTTGTGGAGACCGCTTATAGCAAATCTCAATGTTGATCTCAACATGGCTACAGCTTACCATCAACAGACCAATGGACAGACTGAGCACAGAATCAGAACTGTTCACCAATACCTTAGGAACTATGTTAATCCTAAGGGAACCAAGTGGGTTCGCCACTTACATCATATCCTAACTGCAATCAAGCAGCTCCCCGCAATAACACAAAACTCTCTCACTTCAAAATCACCTTGGGCAGATTACCAAACCTCCTCCCTAGCGCCAGAGCTTTCTACACTTTAGTACCATCAGCAGATGAGATTGCCTCACAGATTATTAAGAACCAGCAACTCGCCAGAGATGCCCTCAAGAAGGCCAAAGCATGCCAAACTACCTCCAGCGAAAATAGAAGAAAGGATGGACCCCCAATCATCCCTAACGAAACTGAAGTTATCCTCAAGTCAGCGACCTATGTCGATATGGTTGGACGAGATGACAAACTATTTGGATCCTGGTTAGGACCCTTCTCAGTGAGTGAAGGACTTGACATCCACAACAACTACAAACTCATACTTCCCCCAGTGATGGTAGGTATCCATCCATAGACCCATCGCAGCCATCTTCGTATATACCTAAGACCAGACCCCTTCGCCTTCCATGAAACACCGAAACAGATATCCAAAGAACCTGTGACCATTGATGCCAGTGGACAAGAGCAATGGGAAATCGAGAAGATACTCAAAGATCGAATCTATCACAGAAAAAGACAGTTCTTGATCCATTGGAGAGGCTATTACGAAATAGAAGCAACCTGTGTACCGCGCTACAACCTAGAAGGAACCAGCACCCATATTAGATCCAACTGGTTCGATACCTACAAGGAATCTCTACCTTTCACACTCCCTTAGTCCCTTGGCGAGACTTTCTCTAACTGGATACTTCAGAAACAAGACTATGCATCCCTCTCACTGAGCTTGACCCTGACGGATTTTGGAAACCTCTCCAGGACTTAGACTACTCAGAATCTGAGACCAGTACATCACTCTCTACCTTGGATCAATCTGAGATGGAAGGCTGACTGCTTCCTGGTATTGTCTTCGCTAGTATGCAGCTTATAAAGGTGTAAGGTCCTAACACCAGGGATGGATATATATTTACTGATAAAGTTCAATGTTTGGAAATTTAGTGGAATGCTCCCAAGGCGGGTTGGTCATCAAGCCCTTTAGGATATTCCTTGTTGTTTTGTTAGTTTAATTTCATTTAAGGGGAATGTAACGGAATACTACTATATTTCTACTATTTCTACTGACTTGATGTTGGTTATTACTTATTTGGGTTTAAACCTGATAAGCACTACTATTTGGTTGTCCCTTCCTACCTGATTATGACTTCCTAACTGGTTATTCTTTCCTTGTTTCACTTATCACCACCCCTCCTTGCTTCTACCCATTTGAGTAACACTATCCTCTAGCTATTCCTACTGGATTTGTATAGTATTAGCGATCTCTTGTTCCTTCCTGTTTGGATTCAATTTCTGGTTTTGTTAGCTCTATCCTGTCGCTTTTAACCCTCTGTTTTTGGAAAATGGTTACCTTGGTATGCTGCCTCTGTTAGCATATTTGTTGGACAGGATGCTAACTCTTTTGTTTGGTTTTCCTAGCTACAATATTTTGTATTTAAAGAGCCTGCAATCCCTTAAGGATTTGTACTCTCTAGCCTCACAGGACTATCATCTTTAATACTACAAGTTGCACGGTCTGTCTATTAGTTCTATACCTTTTACCATGTCTATTGAAGACCTATTCACCGACGGTTCTCCCCCTACCCTAATAATATCTTCAGAGTCCATTAGGGATTCTCGAGATAAATGGGATCTGGTCACACTATTAGGATAGGCGGAGGGGCTTCAATAAATAGGTATTCAATAAAGAAGGTACAAGGGATGGAACTTATAGATTGACTATTCAACTTGTATTATAAAAGATGACAGTACAGTGAGGATTTAGACTCTGAATCCATACCACATAGCAGGCTCTTTAAATACAAATAATTGTACCTAAGAAAATGTAATAAAAGTAAAAAATCCTGTCCAACAAATATACTAACAGAGACAGTAAAACAAGGTAACCATAAACCGAAAACTAAGTGTTAAAAGCGACAGGATGGATCTAACTAAACAAGTAATGGAATCCAAACAAAACTGGATGAGCGATCCCTAATACTAATCATATCAAGTAGGTATAGAAGGAGAATAGAGAAAACTCAAATGGGTAGGACCAAGATGTGGGTAATAGTAACTGAAATAAAGAAAGAAGAACACATAGGTATTCATAACCACGTATGAAGGAACAACCATATAGTAGTGCTTATTAGGCATCAACTCAAATAAGTAATAACCAACTTGAAGTCCATAGTACTACTCGAAATATAGTAGAATTCTAGTACATTTCCCTTTTATGAAATAAAACAAACAAAATAATAAAGAATATCTGTGAGGGCTTAATAATATACCCGCCTTTGGAACATTCCACTCAATTTCAAAATATATAACTTTTTCAGTAACATATATCCATCACTTTTATCATGATCTTTCACCTTTATTAGCCATATAGTACAAAAGACAATACTATGTAACTGTTAGCTTTCTATCTCATTTTCATACTAGGTGGATAGTGTTGTGGTGGTATCGGATCCTAAGTAGTCTGAGTCTAAATAGGGTTTCCAAAATCCATCAGAGCCAAGCTCAGGTGAGAGGCGGGCATAGTCTGGTATCCTAAGTGTCCAGGCAGAGATAGACTTGCCAAGGGACCAAGAGAGTTTCGAAGGTATAGATTCATTGTAGGTATCTAACAAGTAGGATCTGATAAGGGTGCTGGTGCCTACGATGTTGTAGAAGGGGTTCCAAGTTGGTTTGATTCTATCATAGCTTTACCAATGGATAAAGAACTATCTCTTTCTGCTATAGATTCGATCTTGCAGGATCCTTTCGATTTCCCATTGTTCTTGTGCACTAGCATCGATAGTGACAGGTTCTTTGGATATGGGTTAAGGTATTACTGGGAAGGGTCAGGGGTTTGGGCTTGGGAAAATGCGAAGATGGCCGCCATGGATCCAGGGGTAGATTCCTGTTATCCTTGAGGGAAGTATAAATTTGTAGTTGTTGTGTCTGTCTGGTCCTACGCTTACTGAAAGAGGTCCTGATCAGGTTCAAACCACTTTGTGATTTCGTCCAACCTGATGAATATAAGGTACTGTCTTGCGGATAACTTTAGTTTAATTAGAGAGGATTAGGGGTCAATCGTTTCTGCTATTTTCGCAGTAGGTACTTTGGTGTACGCAGGCGTTCTTGAGTACATCTATAGTAAGTTGCTGGTTCTTCCTGATCTTGGAAGCAATCACCTCTGCTACTGGTACTGATGTAGGAAGAAGTGTGGATCTGAGGAGAATCTTCAGTAGTCTCGATAGGGTGATTACAAAGGGGGAGAGTAATGTGCAATCCCTTGGCGCTGGATGTTATGCAGTCTGTAAATGAGAAAGGTGGAAAACCCACATGGTTCCTTTAGGGTTAACATATTTCCGAAAGCATTAGCGACCAGTTCTGATACTGTACTTAGTCAGTCCTTTAGTCTGGTAATGGTAAGCTGTCGCCATGTGGAGATGAATATTAAGATTCCCTATAAGCTTTGTCAATAGCATGAGGGAAACTTAGGTTCTGTAGCAGAGACTAGGGCAGTAGGGAAACCCTTAATGGTGAAGACTCGCTCAATGAGTGTGTGTAATTTGTCGACAGTAATGATGTTATAGGGACTGGTATGAGGTAGGTAAAGTCACTCAATCAACCCACAACTACCATGATGAGTTCAAGTTTCAAATCACTCTAGAAATGAACTGCTAAGTCAATTGCCAGATATAAGAATTCCTGCCCAGGGATAGGGTGGAGGGTGACAGATCCTTCAGGCTCAGTTGTATATAACTTGTTGAGCAAGCATAGGTGGCATCTACACATATAGTCTTAGAAATAGTTCCTCATTGGGAACCAGTATATGTATCTTGAAGAATATTGAAAACATTTCTGCCAACAGAAATATATTATTTGTTCATGTGCAATGTGCACATTTTCATTTTTGATGTTATCAGCTTCATAACTTGCTTCATATGGTACATTCACACAGACTCTACTATGATGCTTACCTATTCTAACGAGAACTGCACATTAAAAGAGGAAGTCACGGTGGTTGATAGCCCTGGTTTCTACCTCCAGGAGAGGTTGATTCAGGGTAGCATTTCGAATGCTGGATTACCATTTTCCTTCTATATAGTTGGTAAGCTGTCAAGGGAGAAGGTCAAGCTATAAAGATGACTGATCAAGAAAGTAAACTTCATAATCGATCAGACCATATGGGGTAGGTAGATCCCATCCTTGGTCGACCTATGCTATTTCTCTTTATTTTCCATTAACAATAACTGCTTGAAAGACTGCATAGACATGATTATTGTGGAGGGAAGGAGGAACAGCCCATCTGTGGTCGACTCAGGGCTAGGGATGATAGAGGTAGACAAATTGAAGGGAGAGTAGACAGGGAAGCGTCCTAGAATATCGCTGGATCCTGACGAATAGTATCCAGTATTATTTCAATTTAAGTAGTTTTAGTATTCATTCCAGACATAAGCAGTCTAGTCCATGACTCTGTGTCTATTTGATTCAAGAAATCGGTGCAGTTGATAGACTGAGTACTAGAACTGGGACCGGGGTGGGATGAGGGTCAATTTTAGGAGTGGTGCTGCTAGGGGAGATATTTCCGTAGGTGGTGACTGCAATGGATTCCTATTGGGAGATAGAATATTTTATTCATTTAAAGCCATTGGTGATGGCATTTGGATACTGTATTTGGTTCATATCTTTTGGATGATTGTTATTTCTCGCCGTAAGGCCAGAAGGTTGAGCACTATCTTGCGCAGAAAGGATGGCGGCTTGGATTAGGTCTTGAGGGTTGCTATGATAGGAGAAGGTTGCGACGATTTCCCTACCTTTTATGGTATCAGTGGGAAGTTCGAGGGTTTCTACTAGTTTCATTTAAGGCAAGTTCAACAGGATCTAGATGGTGACACCCTTCTTGGAAGTTGAAGGGGTCTGAACTGGTGCCATGATGTGAATTCCGCATTGAGTCGTGTTCAAGAGTAAGAATACGAAAGGGTACTAGAAGTATGAGAGTAGAAGAGAGGTCTGGGGCATGGGCGAATTTGAGGTAGTATCTTGATAGACCGTTGAAGGTGGAGGAGTGGGTCTTCATAGGTTTCTTCGGGGTACAGTATTTGAGTGTATAGTTTTCTTTAACTGGGGTGTCTTCATAGATCCTTGATAGTACAGGTACAAGGACTTGGACTTTTACTGATGTGTGTATGATATCTAAATCATAAGATTGCTGAAACATGCACCCTCTAGTTTGATGTTAGGGGAGGTCAGTCTGTTTTAGGAAAATGGAGTATGCTTTGTTGTTAGATACAACTGTGAACTTGGAGCCATATAGAAACGTATGGAATTCTTCAATAGCATCTACAAGCGACAAAATTACAATTCATAGACAGGGTCGGGCAGCAGACTTGTTGTAAACATTTGTACTGTGGAATACGGAACGGTATGCTCTCTCAGAAGAGGGTCCTTAGGCAAGAAATGCTCCTGATCCAACTGTAGAGGTGTGAATAATGAGGTATATTGCATCTGCAGATTTCTTATATGAGATCAGGCAGACCGGTATTGTATCTTTGGCCCGTCACTTGACTATTTTGTAGCCTTCCTCAGGGAGATATCGTCATTCAAATTATTCCTAGACAATGAGATCTGTGATGCAGGCATTACACAGGCATATGATGGGAGGAATTGGGCATGATTTATCACCACTCCAAGATAGGGCTGTACTTCTTTTTTCGATTTAGGTCAGTGACACTTTAGATGGAACAAACATTTTCAATGTTTACATGAATTCCTGGCCTATGTATATCATGACCTAAGGAGGAGTGCTTCCGGGAGAACAATTTGTACTTGGCTAGCAAGGCTTTGATATGGTGCTGCTTCAGTCTTCCTAAGACTGATCTGATGTATGAAATATGGTCTTCTACTGTATTTCTGAGTAGATCGTAATATCATTCATGTTTGCCTAATAGAATTACCAATGAATCTATCAACAACAAACTCTATAACTCTCATTGCTGTAGCAGGGGCATGGGCATCTCCTTGCAGCATAACCCTGCATGCAACACATACAAGGAGATTCTTGATGGGGTTGTATTTTTCATGGCAAGGAAGAACTCGGATTTGGAAGTACCACTTGCAAGGAATATGGTGGATCTGAACTTTGCTCTGGGAACATTTCTGCGTATAAGGGCTTGGTTGGGAATCACTCAATAGTCCTTAATAGTAATATTGTTGCTTGCTACAAGGCCTACAAGTGGTTTTATTTGACCTTTGGGTTTCAACTTTGAGAAAGGGTGTACTGGGTTGTGTGACTTGCGAGAATAAAGGATTTCTTTTGCTTTGCTGGCTTCGATTATTGCTCTGTAGGCTGGCATGATCTTATCAGGAAATGAGAAGATTCTTGAATTATGGTCTAAAACTATCTCTTTCCACTACATGTGGTAGATGACATCCCACCTGAGTGGTAATTCCACTCTCTTATTCTCAGGGAATATACTAGAAACTCGGATATGATATCAAGGACAGCTGTTTTATTCATGTGTGAAAATCATGCATAAGCTGTATTCTTGCAGGTCAAGTTAATTACTGGGTTCAGGACGGTGATTACAGATTTTCCACAATCTATAACAGCATGCTGAGTTGTAAGGTAAGGCATTTCTAACAAGATATCATAGTTGTCCAGGGGACAGACTAGGGCTTCAGAGATATATCAGCTTTCCTGGTCAATCCAGTTCACAGGCTTTACCAGAGAGTTGATTGCTGAACATGATCCTTTGACTACAATGCTCAAGTTGATAGGAGTCTCTAGGTCTCTAGTAGGGATTTGCTAGATAGTGACAAACTTCCCTGATATCAAGTTGTTGATGGCATGATAATCCTGCTAGGGAGATACAGTAGAGTAGTAGAAAGCTGGAGAGGAATTTGCAGTGCCGTTCATTCAAGGAGTTAAGGTGAGAACTCTGGAAGTGTGCAGAGAACATTATGGCATAGTCTTGTGTATAGGGCTCAGGGCAGTGTTTTCAAATGTTAAGTAGTCGTTAGCTAGCAATGACTAATAGAGACATCTAGACCAACAGTTCCAACAAATTTATCTTGACTGCATGAGAATTTCATTAGCATCATGACTACTGCGTAGCTCCATCAGGATATTAGCCTTGCAGATTACTAGTTAATTAAAAAATGATATCAACTGTCTATAAAACTCTGTGAATAAGCAAGTTTACTACAGTACACATCAGAGATTGTGATAGCGAAGCATGACTGGACAAATCACCACATTGTATCCCTAACTATGAATGATTTTCAACTCAGAGATGGTATCTCAGACCACATGACAGGATTGGAGAAATCCTAGCTGTACTAGACAGTACTGCACCCAATTTCGAAAAAAACCCAAAAACTACCTTGGCTAAAGACGCTGTATTCAAAACGCAATTGGCCAGTTCCAACTCGAAATGAATAATAATATGTTGGGAAATTTCTACAATTCCACCTGGGATACACCAAACAAGATCTGGGACGTCTTATAATATACTTATTTGACTAGGACGGGATAAGATGCCAATCACCTTCCAGATAGAACTCTATGAGTGCCAACAAGAGGACTGCGGAACTGTGATCGCATTTCTTAACTATCACAAAGAAAATAAAGAAGAGGTTGTCATTTATGGCTAGTCTCCACCGATACACATATGAGATTTCAGGTCTTCAATTACCTTACTTAGTCTGCAGAATGGCAAACCTGTACATTGTTTTACAAGTCAGTTCTAGGAACAATAACAAAAACTACTGATTAGCTTAAACTTCAATCTCTGCTTACTGCGCATGGGGCAGAGCTGAAGAGGGAGACATCACTGGAACCTAATCGAGAACTGTTTGCCGCAGGAAGGATAATGAAGTGAAAAAAATCTTATTCCAGCCTGACTGCAGAAGAACCTATTGCATGTAGTGTGAACTTTACGAGTAATAAGAGGTTCATCTGCAATTGCCATAAATATGCAAAGAAAGGGCAACGCGAGAAGGACAATTAATCAATTGAGGCCAATAGTCATAAAAACAGCCAAAAGAGACAAGATAACTTCAAGCTTGTAAACAATAATGGTGCTGGAAAGATGGATAAAGAGATATGGATAACACTAGATGTCATAAATTGGAAGCCAAGACCAGTTGATGTGGAGGTACTAGTTTTCAACATCAAGGATGTGTAAACGAGTACTGCTGAAAGGCAGACATCAGAATAGGTACTCAATTCTGGATGTACAAACAATATTACTAGTTACTAGGAGGGTTTTATCATCCGAATATATACCACCCTACCAAGCAACAAACGCCAAATTACAACTGTTACAAGTGAGTCAGTTCCAGCTCCTGGTATTCGAAATATGTGGATATCTTATGGATACCTGGCAAGTGACCAGGAGTGGTCCAACTACGTAATATTCTGTATATGGCTGAAGCCAGAAGCAGAAACCTTTTATTATTCCGCAAGTTAGTGGCGAAGAGTATGAATATCAAAATCAATTATAATGGGGTAGGAGTATACAAGGATGGAATACAATCTGCTGTTATGATCAAGATAAAGCGCATATATATTCTCATTTCTCTGGAAAATTGAGTTGATGAGGCATTTGTAGTAACTGGTTGCACTAACTAACAGCTATTACTCTGGCACAAGTGACTCGGTCACGTATATTGGAACGCTGTACTGGAAATGAGTAATAAGCATGTGGTAACGAGGATGCCAGTTCTACAGTCTATGGGTGGGTAGCACGAATATTAGTTATGCCTGGCAGGGAAAATGACAAGGCTACCATTCAAGCTGGCTTAGGAGAAAATGACAGCACCTTTTCAATTAATGCATTCAGGCCTATGCATCCCGATAAAGCAAAGTTCAATTGCGGAAAGCTCCTACTTTATGCATCTGATTGACCATTTCACCAAGTTTACTGCAGGGTATTTCATGAAGAAAAAGAGAGAGGCTGCACACTGCTTCAATGACTATAAGACGCATATGCAGAAGATACATTTAGACAAGGGAAACCAGTATGTTATCAAAGCAGTGTAGACTGACAGTGGTTGGGAGTTCACAGGAGCAGTGTTCCTTAAAGAACTTGAGAAGAGCGGAATCGTAGTACATGCTACACTACAATATAGAACACAGGAAGACAGAGTATCAGAGAATGGGAACTGTCTTCTGGTGAGACATGACAATTCCCTGCTTCAACAGGATAGTGCACCGAGGTTGTACTGAGCAGAGGCAATTAAGAGTGTTCTATACCTAAAGAGCATCTCCTTGGCTAAGGGGAGGCATGGCACGGAATGCACCATATTTGAACTATGGTTTCGGAACAAATCACACGTAGAATACCTTCATGTCTGAGGATCCTCAGCATATGTATATATACACTCAGATAATTGGATCGATAAAAACTAGAGATCTGGAGTACAATTATTCATATTTGTTGGCAATACTGTGACGACCAAGCAATACCGAGAGTATAATCCAAATATGCATGCATTTATCTGGTCACGCAAAGTACTCTTCTTTGAGGACATGTAATTTTTTCATACAAACCAGTAATCAAATCTTTCTGCCATTTACAGATGAATCTGAGATTCACCACACAGGCTACGGCGCTGTTGTCATGATACTTGAATAATATAATAGTTACAATAGTCGGACTGTAATGGGGCTCCCTGAAGGAAGATAGATGCTAAGGTTGTGACCCCACCAAAGACTCAAAGTACAGTTAACAAAGGGTAAAAGTTTAGATAATTAAATCAAAATAATAAAACTTAATATCGTTAAGATAGAGCTTTATTCAATTTAAGTTCTTCTAGAGAGGATGGTTTGTTATTAGAGTAGAGTGCCGACCACGTTTATTTAGGTAGAATTATGAAGGCCATTGACAACCATCCCTACTCAGACCATAAATGAGTAACCTTCTCCACTCAGGGTTTTTATCAATACCAGACTTCCTCTGAGTCAGCTAAGGACGTCTGGGGATCGCTCAGATAATGAGAGTTCACAACTCCAGTTAGTTCTCTGCAATGCATCTCAATTATTGCTGCAGGAGAGAAAAACCTTTCAGATCGAAGTCTTGATAATTGCCTATAGTCAAGTTGACATGGGACTCATTATCACAGTTAAGACTCAGTAGCCTGCTTACAGTTTTGTCTATGCAAGTGAGATAGGTATTTTGTCTACTAGGGCAATGGGAATCTTCCCAAATAACACAATAGCTCTCGCGGCGTGTGACACTACTGTGTTGGCTAGAATGGGCGCTACCCATAGCCAATGATTTGTTAACTACCTCAGCCATGACATGACTAGATGTTCTCTGAGTCCTGTTGTAACATCTCACAGTAGTGGTATAGTTCCTGGGGTATAAGTTGCCTATTTGCAGTATGATTTATCTGCACAAACTTCCATTCATCCCCAACTATCAGATGGGTATTCTCAGGGGCTCCCACATCTCCCATAGGGATATTAGGTACTTAGAGTACCCCCAGAGTACTGCCTGATATCAATACAAGCAACGTGCCCAGGTCAGCCATCGCCCACCTCTATATATATCCTTGTGATAGCATTTGGTAGGATGGACGGTAGTGAGTTATATTGTATAACGCGACTGCCATCTATCACACAATTTGGTTAGGCTTTGTGCAACTGTCACCCTTTCCCACTCGTCGAAAGGTGCGAACGTGAGAGCCGCAATGTGGTGTTGGACCTACCAAAACCTACACCAGAAACACACAGTCACCGCAGTAAGATTTTGCTTTTAATGTATCATTTTAGTAGAGTAACTAGAGGTCCACAATTTGGTATGTGACTTCAAAGGTAGGGTAAGTCATGCCAATCATGGTGCAAATCTCTAAGGATGTCTATCTAACTCCCCCTTGCATAACTAGGTAGTCCTATATTACTACGAAATTGTTTAGACTGGTCTGTATCACCATGATATACTGGGTTACAGAAATGCACAAGACTCGGCAGAGTATATACTGCTTACCATGTTTTCACTGGACCTGTTAGTTACTCTACCTTGCTGGTTACCCTATCTACACGGGTTACCCTGCCTAACAATGATTCTGGGTTACCCTGCCTGACTGTTGATCCAGGTTACTCTGTCCTGCATAGTTACCCTACCCAACTAAGTATCCAGGTATTTTTCTTAGCCTAAATCCCTCAGGTTCTCAAGGCACTGTTCGGGCCTATAGTACCATTCCTCGCAATGGCCCTCAGGTGCCTCTGGTGTGGCTGAGGTCCGGTACACTATACCAACTGATATGTAGGAGCGTTACTCTACCCCGCCCTTCCACAACTCTGTCCTCCGACTTATTCCTTGTCTATGGTGGGACTGTCATCCCGCAAGTACCTCACCTGGGTACTTGTTCATATTCGTTAATCCCTAGTATAAGCGGATCACAATTATGCAAGTACAACAATGCCTCTTAGGTCGTTACTTCCAATATCTCCAACAGTTCCCAAGAGTTTTGCTCTACGTGATACCCTTCTCACGAGACTATGTATTGTACAAACCTGTGTGTGAATTTGATTTTGCCGTTCCATACCAGAGGCTGTCAACTATGGCTTCTACCTCACAACTCGGCTCTTAGTTTTAAATATCTGGGACCGGTACCTCCTTCGCGCCTCTGCCAATTAGGTCTTCGAGATAAGGTTAAGGACGTCTCACATTGAAAACTGAGTACATAGTCCATCGCGCAGGAACTTCCAGCTTATTTCCCATCTTCCTATTTTCAGCTTGGCTACCAACCGACCTTACCTTTTATAGTCAAGTTTTCCTATATATCGCTTTGTGCGAATCTTGCGGCTGTCTAATATTAGCTTGTCTACCGCATTTGCTCTACCTTGGACCAAATCTTCTATGGTGACATACTTGAGAGATGGCAGGCACTTCTGGTCATACCATGTCCTTAGATGCTCCTGTGCCTTTTGCAAAGTCCCTCAATGTCCACCCATATGCCTTCCCAATCCTTGACCACCAGCTTGCTGTTCGGGTGTATGCTCAGATGTTCAGACAAGGCCTGTGACTATTTCGTCCACGGGACAAATCTGGGTTTCGCCCCTAAGGGGCATACCTTTAACGACGCGGAGAGTAACGTATTGTATGCTTGTTCTGCTAGTGGCAACAATGCTGCATAATCGTCTTGCAGGTAAGAACAATATCTTCTTAGGCTCTGTTCCAGTATCTGTTTAACCCTCTCAGTTTACCCATCGGTTTACAGATGGAAAGCGGTAGAGACATGGAGTTTGACTTGATATAAATCCATGAGACTTATCAAAAACATAGGTGTAAAATGTCTATCTCAGTCAGAGATGATTCACTCTAAGAGCCCATTCAATGGCCATACTTCCTTGAGGAAAGTTAGAGCCTGTTCTTTAATGGGCACCAACTGGCCAGTGGGATAATGAGAGCCATCTTTGAACATCTCTCCATGATGCCCCATATCTTTGTATACCAATATGACTCTGGTAAGGCCACAATGAAGTCTATAGATATTGCATTCCATGGTCTTAGTGGAAGCTCAACCCGATAGAGTAAACCAAACATCTTGCGCCTGATGGCTATACTTTGTTTACTGATGTCACTGGTGCAATCATATTCCATTACCTGATTCTCCATCTTGGGGCAATAGAAGTTTGCTTATACTGGCGCCAAGGTCTTAAATGTTCTAAAGTGTCCAGCGACACGTGAATCATGTTCTGCCTTCCCGATTGTTCGCTTTAAGAACTCGTCCTTAGGGATAAACCATCGGTTCTTGTAGGTGAGCAGACCCTTCTCGACCTCGAACTTGGTGTCAACAATTAATTCCTTCTATGCCACCGCTTTGAGGACTGCAAGGTATGCTTGGTCTAGTTCTGCCACTGTCTTTAGGGCTTGTAAGAAATCCAGCTGCAAAGGATAACCAGGGCACGTCAAACGCATTTGGGGATGCAAGAGGTTGTGTTCCTGTCGAACGTGCTATTGCAGGGGATAAAATAAAGTTTGTAAGAGTGAATCACTGCCCCACTCTGGGGGGTAGTCCCTACGCTGCGACAACGCATCTTCCTTCGCATTCAGCTGACCTTTACAGTAAACCACATTGAAGTTAAATAGCTGGAGGAACTCTGCACAGTGGTGCTGCCTATGGGTCAAGACCTTAGTAGTATCAAAGTACTCCAAATTATTCTGATCTGTATAAACCCCTCTTTAGTCTTCTACTGAGCGCAAAGGAGGATCCTATTCCAAGACTGCAGCAACTAGTACAGTCACCTCCATGTCGTGAACATCATAGTTCACTTCCGTGAACAAGAATTACCTATTATAATAGGCTACAGGATGCCACCTTTGATTATCAGTGAGCTGGGACAGCACTAACCCTAATGGTATCAGAATAGCATCCGTTTCTAACTTCGTTGGACAAGAGTGATCAAAGTGAGTCAGAATGGGGCCAGTGGTGAACAATTCCTCTAAATGTTCAAACGACCGCTCGCAAGCATCCTACCAGTCCTATTTTATATCCTTCTTGGTCAAATCCTTCATTAGTTTCACTACTTTGCCAAACCTATTTAGGAATCGACAGTAGATGTTTGCAATGCATATAAAGTATTGAAAGTTTATTGCATTGTGTGGAGTCTTGCACACCTTGATCTCCTTTACTTTTCGAGTCATCATAGATATTCTATGCTTAGATATCTTATAGCCTAGGAATTTAACTTCCCTTTGATGGAACATGAACTTCTTTATGCTAACGCAAAGGCCTCATTTCACAGTCTTCTTATTACCTCAGGTACTAATAAGACGTGTTCCTCTATCGTCTATAAGTATATTAACATGACATCCATATAGGCGATGACTTCCACATCAAGCATATCTCTTGATACAAAAGTTATCATCCTGTGGAAGGTGGATGGTGCATTACATAGCTCTAATGGCATTACCATATATTGATATAGGCCATAACATCTCTTAAAGGCAGGGTTCCATTCTTCACGCGGTGGCATCTAGATTAGATTATAGCCATTCCTCTGATCTAGCTTGGTGAATGCTGTGGCTTTTGCGAGTCAATACCTACTGACATTCATCAAATGAAACGGATATTTATTACAACTAATTATCTTGTTGAGCCCTCGGTAATTAAGGTATAACTGAAGTGTGCTATTAGGCTTCGGTACGAAAAGTAAATGGGCACTTGCGGCAGATGTAGCCAGCTTTATATTACCTTGTTCCTCCATTTCACCGATATAGTCATACAAGACATCTAATCCTGGCTTAGAGAGTGGGTATATAGGTCCGGTAGGTGGTTATTTCCCTGGCTCGATTTCGATCTTGTGGTCAAACTCTGTTCATTCTGGTGGAGTGGATATATTTACTTGCATGAAAATATCCCCATTGTCCTTTTACTCTAGGTGAACACGGTCAGTAATGTCTTAACCATCCTCTTGCATATACCTAACTATCCTTAGAAGATATACCTGACTGCTATCCGCAGCTAGTAGATCTTCATTTGTAATGTACTCCATATATTGCTTGTTAACAAGGCAGTTTGCCTTGCAGTATTCTGAACACCACTTCAGAGTACACCTATCCCACTCAATATCAGGATTATGGTCCTTTAGCCACGACATTGGGAGATTGCCAGTAACCTTAGTATTGGGAATATCTGGAAGCTCAAACCTCATCTCATGGTAATGGTCACAGATCTTGATTCTAATCATTTTGGTGTAAGCATTCCTGAAACCTGTAATTTGGTTTCTTCTTGCATCAGAGATTGGTGTTGGAAATTTCCAATGTATTCCTGGTAGCTTGACCTTTTTGACCCATGAACTACTCAATACAGCACCCATAGCGCCACTATCCAACTGAAGTAGTTCTTCCTTTCTCCTCCACTGCTTCTTGAAATTCCAGTCCAAACTGATTAATATGTGTATTAACCAAGGGTGGGTCGTGGGGCCAGATAGCCTCTGCCACTTAGCGGGTCTTTCTTCACTAACAGTTTTTCTACGCTTAAGATTCAGAATCTATTGCACCTTACATTAAGAACAAGTTTGGGTGTTTACTATTACCCTAGCGAGATTTCAAGATTTCAACCTGACTCAAGTAAACTTGCAAAACAACTTTCAATTGTCAATCAAGTGCTCCCTGGATGACATACAAATTCAACAAAATCAAATAAAACCCTACCATCACTACCAGTCTTCCCTAAGCAAAGCAATCAACAATGGAAACAAGAAATAAACCCTTGCAATCCCAATACAAAAGAAAACCCAGAATCAATCCTGGCTTGCAGTATTGAATCAGCTACGTTTTCCTAGTTTTGAGGAGGGGACTCACCTATTCCAATATCCCTTCATTTTCAACCCTTTTCCACAAGGCCTTATTGTCAAGAGTAGTAGTCAGACTTCTGGTTTCTGGGATTCTGTCATGATGGATTGCCTTATTCACTGCGAACTCTATCAACCTCTATTATCGGAGGTTAACCGCGGTGCTCGGTAACCTTTTTCTCAACAGGAAGAGGCTTAATACGTCAAAGGCTGGGCTCAGTTAAAGTAATATGACCAGCTTTTGAAGCTGTTCGCTTTCGAGCTGGTTTGATGGACTGTACAACATATTAGGGAGTGGTACACTGGTACCAGAAGTGACCCACAGTCACACAACGAGAAGATTGTTTTAGTCTGCAGCGCTAGTCCTTCAGACTGAGCAGGATGGTTCGGTACTTTTACTCACACCAAGATGGTTTCTTAACCCAGGCGAGGTTGGCCTTTACCTGTGGGGATTTGGGAATGCGATTCCCAGAAACTCGCTGCAGCTGCAGTTGTCACTTAGCCCTAGAAGACATTTTATCCCTCAGCTCAAGGGAAGTTAATTTTTCTTTGAGAACCGTTCGATTGAAAGATGATACATCCTCCAGTTGGTGGCTGGATTTACGCAAACGGTTGAGGTGGACAATGGATACTACAGGATTTGGACTTTTAGGCCCTCAGTCAAGTCGCAAATCGGCAAAGATATTAATCTAAGCTTTATCTTTCACACTAATCTAATCATAATGCAACTCACTTGCTAATTGAAGGAGTTCATATACGAACTGGTCTAACTTACCAGGCTTGAAAAATAAACTATTCCATTCGCGAAGAGAGTCATTCTGAACCGAGTAACCAATGATATTGGACTCCAGTGTTTCCGAAAACCTACCTAATCACACATTCATTGCTTGGGTTGAACCTAACTCCGGCCCTGAGAGCTGCCTAAGGCTGATCTGCACATAGATGCTAATTTACCATTTCTTTGCGTCACATTCACGACACGCAATGAGTAGGCAGACCTAATCCCTATCCGACAGCTTCATGTATTGTTAGTAGTCAAACTTAATCTCCACATCTTGGATGAATCGCTGTGTGTCAAGGGTGTCCCCTTTGAACCCTTTGATCCACAACTTCTCTGACTTCTTTAGCCAAGTGTGGAATATCTTGTTGAACTTCTGTAGGTTGTTCGTTAAGGCTTGAGACTACTCATCACAGTGTTGCTTCTTAGCCTCATTCCAGAGGCACTTTAGTTGGTCAATAAATCGGCAGAGATCAGGGAGCGATGATGAGGAATCATCGCTACTGCCTGTGAAGTCGAAATCACTTAGGTCTCCTGGTTCGCTGAAATTGCTAGCCCCAGAGGGTTGCTTACCACCACCTCCACCAGTAGTTCAATCATGGAGTACCTAAGTTTATCGAAACCGTAATAGTGATTCTCCACTCTAAGTCTATTTGCCCCTAGATGGGAAAGCCATTCAGCTGGAAAACATGGGGCAGTGGGTTCTCTAGCTACAAAAACCTTTGCCACGCCCCTCGCAACTAAATATTCCAAGCTGGGACCAGCTCCAACAATGGTATGGATCTCCAAACTATAGAAACGACAACCCGTCTTTTTCAACATCAGACCTTATGGTGAATGTTCGCATGCTTTACCAGGGCACTGCATACATGCAGCATTGTGGTGGTACACATGCCCTGAAGGACCTCCCGCGATCATACAAGTAGGGAAACAATACGGGATATCAGACTGCACCACTGCCGGTGGAATCCCAGTCCTCCCAAAGATGGCAAATCTCGTTGTGGGAGCTGCAGGTGCTCTCTGGTGGACTTGGGGTACCAGATTTTGTGGTGTTGCTGGCAATAGAGCTACCTCTGGCAGAGCATATAGTTGTTCAGCTTCTAAAATAATTCTTCTGGTAGTTGGCTATGCCGGAATAGTAGTAGCCACCATTAACGATTAAGGGTATGCATGTCTTTTTTCCTTTGTTACTCCCACAAGTTGGCATGAGCACGGTACTTTTCTGGACGGACTCGGGGAGTGGCTTGGCAGAGGAGCTTCGACTGCTAGAGCAAACTGGGAAACTCACGATCAACCAGGAGTTGCTTCAAGACCTAAAGTTTCCCCTGCGGCTCGCATCAGGTGTTGGTTCCAGTATATGTCTGCCCTCACCTTGGGAAAATGTGGTACAAAGATAAGGAGGGTTGTAGGGACTAAGGGAAGGGTCGGACCTGGATCCATGATCACTTCATTTTCATCTTCAATCTAGACTGATTCCTTAACAGCCGACACGAGGGCCTCAAGGTGGCCCTTCCGCTCTTGCCCTGTTATGACCTGGTGGCGGTGGGCAGTTTGTTTCTTCCTGACTCATTCTGGAGCCATGTTGTCCTTATTCTCTTCAAAATAGACTTACTTGTCTTTGAGAATGCAGTCGAGTTGGGACTGTGGTTCCGGGAATCTTCGACCAACTTTATATACAAGGTATTGCTTGAAGTGTTCTTGGGTACAATGTTTAAAAGTAAGCCCTTTAGAGACCAACTTACCTACCACCACCACTGGGTTCTGGGTGATGTAAGTTATGAGTACCCAAGGATAGAGGACCATTATCATCTACCATTCCTCTAGTACCTCAATAAGTGCCACTTCAATCAACCTAGTAACTGATCAGCACCCTAAGCCCCTATGGTCTGCGATAACATCGTATCTCACAAGGTGCACAGAAGAGGTTATACTACTTCATTGCATGAGTGAAAGAGACATTTCGGACATCGGACCTTCCACCCTAGGCTACTTGTTCTAGACCACGATACCAGTACTATTAAATACCACGAAACAGGTTTTGAGCAGCACGAATTCCCAGGAGATAGTTAAGGGAAGAGTTAGATCATAGTCTGTACCAGGTGCACACTGTAGGAAGATGGATCCTAAGGTTGTGACCGCACCAAAGACTGCAAGTAAAGTTCATGGAAGGTATAGGTTTAGATGATTCAAACAAAATAATAAAGATTAATATCGTTAAACCAGAGTGGCACTCAATTCAAGTTGATCTCAAGAGGATGGTTGGTTATCAGAGTAGAGTGCCGATCGCATTTATATATGTAGAATTATAAAGGCCATTGACACCCATTCCTACTCCCACTATAAATTATCAGCCGTCTCCACTCCGGGTTTATATAAATACCAAACTTCCTCATAGTCAGGTTTGGAAATCTTCAGATCGCTAGGTATGGTAGAGTCCACCAATCTATTTAGCTTTCCGCAATTATCACCATTACGTCTGCAGGAGTCAAAACCCTTTCAGATCGAAGTCTTGTTTGTGATCTACTGTCAAATCAACATATGACTCATTATCTCAGATAAGACTCTGTATCATTATTATATTTTCGTATATGCAAGCAAGATAGTCATTACGTATACTTGGCCAATTGACAACTAACCAAATCACTCCATGGCTCCCACCAGGAGTGGAACTCGTGTTGGCTAGAATGGGCGGTACCTATAAGCAATGGTTGATTAACCACCTCAGCCGTGACAAGTCTATAGATTCTCAGAGACCTGGTATTACGTCTCTCAATAGAGGTATACTTCATAGGCAATAATTTCCCTTCTTGAAGAAGAGTTTATTCGGACAAACTTCCACTAATCCCTGACGGTGAAACTGTTATTCCATGGGGCTTCCACAGCTCCCTAAGGGATATTAGGTACCAGGAGTACCCGCATAGTACTGGCTAATATCTATTCAAGTTACCTACTAAGGTCGGCAGTAAGTCATCATTATATGTATCCGTGGACAGCATCTCGTAGGAAGGACAGCGGTACTGTATAAGGTATAACACGACCACCTTCTATCCGACAGTTTTGTTACCCTTTTTGATACTGTGATCCTGTCCCACACGTCGCAAGGGGTGAGTGTTGGACTTCAAGGGGTGGACCTGAACCTTCCAAAAAGTTCCCCATAAGCCCTGGGATGACTGCTGTAAGGTTTCGGGTTTCACATCATGATCTAGTAGGGCAACTTGAGGTCCTTGATTTCGGACATGATATTAAAGGTAGAGTAACTTCTTCCTATCATGTTGCAAATCGCTGCGGAACTCTATGTAATGCCCTCTTGCATCTCCTAGGTGTCCTGCGTAACTACTATATTGTTTACAGGTGTCCATGTTAGTACAAGACAATTAGTTATATAAACGCAAGAGACATGACATCATCTATACTGCTTACAATGTTTTCCTAGGACTATTTAATCACCCTGCCTAGCTGGTTTCCCTGACTAACCCACAGGGCCGGTTACCCAGTATAAATGCGTTACCCTGCCTAACTAAGTTTCTGTGTTACCCTGCCTAGCTTGGTTAACCTACCTGACTGGAGCTCAAATTTACACAGCCTAGCTTGGTTACCCTGACTTAGTGTTGATCCAGGTTACCCTACCTAGCATTGTTACCCTATACAACTAAGTACCTAGGTACCTTTCTTAGCTTAGGTATGTCAGGTTGTCAAGTCGCCTTTCAGGCCTATGTTATCATTCGTCGCCATGGCCCTCAGGGGCCTCTGGTCGGGCTGAGTTCCAGTAAGCTATATCAACTGATATAGAGTAGCGTGATAGGTTTATGAATGTCATTATTTATCTATGTAGCCAGAAGCTGCAGAAGGGAGAAGGCGTGGCAAGCGATGTCACCTCTGGCATGGCATGCAGAAGAGAGAAAAGGTACTGATGAGACTGACTACGAGTTGGGTTACCAAAGCGAGGATCCACTAAGACTTTTAAACTGAATTGCAGGATAAGAGGAGAAGATAGTGGAACTACATACCAGACTGGGAGCTTATTGGCAGAGATCGACTCAGCCGCGGCAAGGTCTTAAAAGAGTTATAAATTTCCAGGATTAATCAAACTAAGAAATTGAAGTAGAATCGTCCACATGAGTTTAAGAAACTTATGCAGAGACAAATAAGAAAGGAGAGGACAGTAAGGGAGAGACTGTTGTATTGCCGAGGGATCTGGCTTTCCTAATAAATTATGGACCTTGTAGCATTGAATGAGCAATAGAGTGTCCTCACAAGGTAGAATGAATTCATCCTATCTATGCAGAATTGAAGTAACTCTAATATCATCAAACCTGGAAGTTAATCGAACTAGGAGAGTACCAAAGGGAACAAAACCGATTAGCTGGAGGATGGTGCGATAGGTGAAAGTATGGTACGATAGACGTATTGCTCGTTTAAAGGCTGGAATTGTTGCCTATAGCCTCCGTCAGAGGTAGGAGGTTGAGTAGGAGGAGACATATTCACCCACGATTTCATACTCTGTAATACGAATTATTCGATCTAAAACAGCTGCTCTGGACATGGAGATTATCCAACTCGACATGGTGATCGCATTTCTGGAGAGCTAAATCTAGGAACAGATTTATCTAAAACTACATAAGGAATTTACAGTTTCAGCAAACCTAGGTGGAACTTCCCAAGCAAGGGAGTCCAGCAGATCCAGTTATAGTGTGGCTGAATAGCAGACTCTATAGTCTAAATCAGGCGTGATCCAAATGCTAACACACACTTGAGTCCCATTGCGTCAGGGAAATGAGTATAACACCCTCTCGTTACGAAGCTATGATATACGTTACGCAATCCGGAGTTATCATCATTGCAGGAGTTGAAAACCTGCTACTTTCTGTAACAGGCATGGAAGTAGCACAGATATAGGGTATGATACAGCAGGGCTTCTAAGTGAAGGATTATCGGAATATAAAGTTTTTTCTGAACAAGTTTGTAGAGCGTAATCACCGTGAGAGGACACTTTTTTAGAGCCAAGAAATCTACTTAACAAAAGTCCTGGCGAGAGTCTCAATGCCGGAGAGCAAGGAATGTATCACTCTACTTGATTCTAAGGATAAAATGCATCAAAGGACAGAAGTGGAGGAACGTTTTGATATTCAGATGTATCAGGAGGCTGTCGGAAACTTGAGGTACGCTGCTCTGACTACTGGTCCTGATATCACATATGCATGAGACCTCATCGGTTGAATTGTAGTGAACCCATTAGCGACCCACTGGCAAATTGTCAAGAGTATGATGCTGTACCTTCAGATGATATAGGAGTGTAGGTTCACACTGGGATGTCGTGTAGGGATGAACAGGATAGTACAAAATCTGGTACTCAGTGTATATTCGGATGCCAACTTCCAGGAAGAGTTTGATGGTAACTAGTCTACCTGTTGTTTTGCTGTGCAAGATCTATATAATGCGATTGTTAACTGGAAATCAATAAAGCTGAGGATAGTGGAGAAATCTTCAGCTGACACACAGTTTAATGCAACAGCTTTGACTGCAGAAAAAGGGATATGGCTATAGAAAGTTGAAGGGGAACTGTACCTGGGAAAAAAGGAGAATCAGCAACCACTCATTGAACTCTACAATAATAACTAAGCGTTTATCACAAGGCGGTAGAACTATTGTTTTTGAGCTTTTACATGTCATGTGGCTGTATGATATATATGTTTGAATGAGGTTATTAGAACAAGAGAAGCCTATATTGTGTATCGGGAAACTGATGAGATGGGCACTGATGGCCTCAAGAATGCTTTGGAGAAGAACAAGCACAAGCTATTCCTAGGTATAGTAGGAATGCACTAGAAAGGGATTTTCTTCTTTTTTTAAATTTCTTTGGTCATAAAAGGTTTGTATTTTTTCTTGTTTTATACATAGCACGGGATTAGGGAGAGGGATAGCATGATAATCCCGCTATGGAGATACTGAAGCAGTAGTAGAAAGGTGGAGCTGCATTGGCAGTGGCTGGGGTTCCTGTAGTTGTGTGGAGAACTGTGGAGGCGGGCGGGGGACCTTTATGCATGGACATGTGTATAGGGTTGTTTGCAGAGAATTTACTGGTTAAGTAGTCGTTAGCTAGCAACCACCAATTCCGAAATCCAGACGATCAACTCTAACCAATCTATCTTGACTGCATGAGAATTGTATTGGCATTACCATTACTTTACACCTCCTACAGTTGTCTCCTGTGGTACCTATATTGATTAATGCTTTCACTTTATGACCATTAACAGTGATGTATACTTTGAGTGGTTGGAATTTAGTTCCAAAAGGTCCAGCATGGTTTGTAGTAACTGTGACAGATTCCTTTGCATGTGGATCATCTTCCTGGGTGTAGTATGTTCTTTCTGACATTGTGGAGTCTACTAGATCTGCAATGGCCTCTATTGCCACACTGGTGCGGTCTCTTGTGCTTCTTCTTCTCAATGCAGTTATCACAGTAGTGTACCTTTTTCCCTACTATACTAACAGTTATTGTCTCTCGTGGCCGATCCTTCTTAGACTGATATACTCTTAGATGGTGAAAGGTATTGCTGGAGAACCTTGGTTGATTTTGCTGGGTACAGTTGAGTGCACTTGGGCGCTTGATGGGAAGATGCATTAGAAGTTGCATTTTCTTTATGATTTGATTTCCATAGAGTGCTGTAGAGTAGGCAATTGCATCTTGCTATTCCTCTATCTCCACTAGCTGGTGACAGGAGGTATCTGAAGTGATATATGGCTGCACTTCTCACTTGAGGATGATATACATGAAATCTATCACTTTCTGTTTCACTAAAGAGTCCAAAGTTGTTTGTATTGGGAGACTGTCTGTCAAGGTTTCAAGTCTGATTACAGTATCAGTAATATAAGCTGTTTTTCCGCTGGTAGTTTGCTAGACTTGTAGCCACTCTTGGTACAAGTTATATTTGGATCTGGAAGGAATAAAGTAAGCCTATAACTTCTGCTTGAGTTTAGCAAATCTTTGGTTTCATTGGTATGCTTCAATATGGCTGAATTTATCGAGGTGTTTCTGACTGGAATAGGCTACAGAGTAGTCCAAGGCTTCTAGGGCATTCTCAGTTATACCAGCAATGGCAATGGATCGAACGACTATGTTGAACTATGAGTTGATTGTCAATTGGTCTCAATATTTTCCATATCCTGGATATGTAAATGGTGCTGAGCATTGAGGATGATTAGTTCCCTCTGGCGGGACAGACATGGTGATCGGCTCAGCACATAGATTCCTTAGAGGACTTGGTAGACTAGGTGGTCTTGGTAGGCTAGGTAATTTTCTGATGCAGGGCTTGGTTGCCTCGATTCACTTGGTACACTAGCTAGTTTTAAGGGGGAAGCTATGTGTGCTCTTCCTAGTGCATCCTGTAGACTGTAATCTGATTCCGATTCTGAGCTTGATTCTTTCTTAGAATGCTCTTCTGGGTGGTGCTGTGCTTGGACTTGTACTTGGTCTAGAGCTTGGTCTTGGTTTTCTTCTAAACAGTAGCTGCTATCTACGGATGTTAGTTGTAAGTCCTCACATGGTGATGCAGGTGTGGCTACTGGCACTTAACTTTAGGGTCCTGAGCAGGATGCTACTGATCCTCTAGTAAAGTACCTATAGTATCTCTTAGAAGTGAAATGATTGTCCGCTAAGGTGAGCTGAGCGCAGCTGGAGTCCACTCAAGGACCTCTTTGAAACAGGGAGGTGTAATAGTACTGCAGGGTAAATGCTGGTGAAGGGTGATCAGTCCACTGTCGAAGATTAAAGTATACTAGAGTTTGGGTCAAAATATGTAACCTACTCTCAAGTATCTGGAGAATCCCAAAGGGACCCTGAAGATACTATTATGATAGGAGGAGAAGGGTCAATGGATAGGTGTTCAATAGACTAGGTAAAAGGTATGAAACTAAAAGAGTAACTGTTCAACTCGTAGTATTAAAGATGATAGTTCTGTGAGGCTAAGGAGTCCGAATCGTTAAAGGATTCCAGGCAATTTATATACCAGAAATTGTAGTTTTGAAATTTTATTAAAAGCACAAACATCATGTCCAACAAACATGCTAACAGAGGCACCCGAACAAATTAACTTTATTCTGAAAATATGGAGTTAAAAGTAACTGGAGTGAGCTAACAAAACAAGCAATGAAATCCCAACAAAAAAGAACTATTCATCACTAATACTACACATATCCCCTAGGTATAGCAGGAAGAGAGCGATACACAAGATGTAGAAGTAAGGAGGTGGTAATGATAAGTGAAACAAGGAAAGAATCAACAGACAGGAAGTCATAACCTAGTAGCAAGGGAAAACCAAATACTAGCGCTTTTCAGGTATCAACCCAAATAAGTAATAACCAATATCAAGTCTGCAGAAATAGTAGAAACATAGTGGGATTCCGTTACAATCCTTCTACAAGTACTCCACCTTTGTATATCACCATTTACCAATGGAACTGTATCCCTCTTCTGTGAATTCCTAAAAACTATATGTGTTCTACATAGCTCTCGTTCTTGCCTATAATATTTATCCTTCTAATTAGAAAAAAACAATTTCACTAGAATTTATCTACTGTTGCTAGATTTGGATAGACTAACTAAACAACCTGGAAAGCATTTTCTTAAATTGCCACATATATAGTGATCTAACTCCTCTACTCACTTATCTCATAGACATTTGATACATGTTTAACTAATTGGATTGAGTTCCACTGTATAATATTTTCAACCACTGTATCTGCAGTATTCATCTAAACCTCAAGCATGAGAATCAATTTCAAATATGCAGATACTACCAGTCTTGGTTCCTGATAGCCTTTAAAAATCGCACATTCTAACCATTTGCTACAAGGAAAATGATATATTTAAAGGAGAATATGTGCTTGTAATTGACTACAACTTTGAACCGGAGATTTGTAGACTCAAACCTTCTAAATCTCTGGCATATATGCTTGCCCTCTACTTAAAAGAAGGTTAATTGATTCTAGTTACTTATTATAATTCTGATAAAGGTCAAAGTGAAAATGGAAGGGATGAAGGAAGGAATTTAATCGAAGATATAACAATTGGGGGAACCAGGAAGGAATAAATTTTTGTATCAAGATAAGAGATTTAAGAGTTTTGTTTAAAATCCATTCTGACCTGAAAGGGTCACTTCACCTATTAACCTTCTTTTAATATTGGGGCTATTTTTTGAATCTATTGTAATATCTGATATATTCTGCTATACAATACAAATTATCCTGTATTCTATAATTAAAATAGCTATCACAAATCCTGACTTAGCAGTATGCAATGTTTCACATGACTCCCGATTTGTGAGATCATTTATGATTATGATGTTTGATTTGATTTATGTTTATGGTTTCATAACTCACGATTGTGAGGTCATATGATGTTATGACTTTCGCACCTGACTACAAGTATGAGTCAGGGGTTTCACACATGTGACGCGATTAGCACACATGACCTTTTATGGAAATTGCATACTATGGAGATTGTATACTATGACTCAAATTGTGAGTCATAGAATGTTTGTTATACTATGACTCACACAGCAGTCATAGTAAAAAGTTGACTCATAGTAAAGTCAACAGGGTTAGGGTTGTGGAAAGAGCGCCTATATAAGGAGGGTCACGGATACAGATAGCTAGCTCTTCACGCAACCACCTAAGTTACTTCCTATATTATATTTTACCTATTAGTTCAATCTATACTCTACTCTTATTAGGATCATCTGTTTATATCACCGACCAAAAGGTGATTCAAGAAATGTATCGCTAAGGAGCAGTCCCACGGGCTAGGAGTGGAAGGACTCAGCATTCCCTAGGCGACATAAGGCTACGAGACCTGAAGAGCGGTAAGATGAGCGTTACGTATCGTGATATGTTGCTGTTGAAGAAGATAGTGTGCCTTGTCCGGCAGACTAAGGATAGGTTTGTAACATTTGCTTGCGTCTTTTGCGACACTTATCGAATATAAAACGGATTCAACTACAGATACAGAAGTACCAGACTTCAACGATCCACAGACTTTCCTTGGATTACAAGCAGAACTTGGACAAGCCTTAAGCGAGATATCGCGAGAAGGATCCCCAAGACCTCCTTGTCCGGTAACTCAGGAAGCAAGATCAAGATCAGGGTCAGTAAGCTCAAGAGCATCCCCAATACACAGAGTGTGGCGGGTAGCGGGACCAGCGGATACAATAACTTTCACGAGAGAACACCTCCAAGAGTTGATCAGAACGGTTCAGGATAACCGACAGGAACACACGCTGCGGAGGCCAAAATTAAAACACCGGATACATTTACCGGAGACCGTACCAAACTGCGAGCATGGCTAGTCCAACTTGCAATGTACTACACAGCACTGGGATGGGGAGAAAATGAAGACGGATTAAAAGTGGACTTTGCCAAATCCCTACTAAGGGAATCGGCAGGCAAATGAATTATTCCATATGTGGAAGGAAAGACCCTAGCCACATGGAATAACTAGGCAGAATTTCAAGCCACTCTACGCATCCAATTCGGCGACGTGGATGCGAGAGAAATGGCAAGAAATAAAATCGAGAAAATCAAGCAAGGGAGCCGGAATGTGACTGATTTCTGGAACGAGTTACGACTATTGGCAACAGAGGCAGAATACAACGAAGCAACCTTTGGAAGGGCCTTCGTAAGGGGCTTACACGAAGAAATTCAGAATGCATGGGCCATGAGGGCTCAAGACTTCACGACAACTGAGGAAATGGCGGTATGGGTCATTAATCAGGAAAACCGCTTGGATGTTATATAACATGTGCAAGGAAGGTCAAAGCCCAAAACGTACGACAACTTCCGAAACCACGACGGCACCTTCAAGACCCAACGACTACAGCAGTCTTACGGAGATCCAAAGGACCTAGATGCGACTAGGCGAAGACAAGCTCTTAACATATCGAAGACCGAATATTGGAGGAGAAGAAACAACAATCTGTGTATGGCATGTGTGAAGCCAGGACACATGATGAGAAACTGCACCAACCCGAATGACAAGAAAGAATACCCGGCTACGACAGTCAGTAGGGTTCAGAACCCACGATGGAAACAAAGAACTGCAATCCGCGAAATGGATCTCGAAAGCGAAAAGAGCGTAGAAGAAAAAGACGATGGTCCGCACTAAGCGATGGTCTGAGGGACAAGGGGAAAAAGAAACCCATCGAGATACGAAACTTCTATGCTGCACTAAACAACACGGAATCACTGGAACACGAAAATGACCATGTTATGGTAAAAATGCGACTACATGGCAGAGACAAGATTATCAGCATCAACGGAATGATCGACTCAGGAGCGACTAAGGACTTTATTGATAAAGAGGTATGCGAAAAGTACGGCATGCATATGGCAAACGCCAAACAACAACAAGAGATTTACCTAGCGGACGGTAAACTCAGCGCGATGGGTCCAGTAACCCATACAACGACAGTACCTATGGACATCGGTAGCCATAGGGAAATGATTACCTTCCAAGTGGCAAATTTACAAAACCATGAAGCAGTTCTTGGAATGCCATGGTTGAGAGAACATAGCCCTTCAATTGATTGGGGAAAGGGGACCATCACGTTTGATAGTGAGAGATGCACGACCTGGTGTTTAAAAGAGTCACTGAGGGTCTTTACAGTCCCAGAAGCGGAAGCCCAGGAGGAGAACTTAGATATGAAGTTCTCAACAGTTCAGGCAAAAACGGATAAACAAATCCTAGTCAAGCGATTGACTAACGAGGCAACGATGCCTACGAGGGGCTCACTGATGGCGGCAGGACACGACCTGTACGATAGTAAAAGAGCAACCTTGCGAGCCAAAGGGCAAGAAGTCATCCGCACCGGAATAGCCATCGGATTACCACTGGGGACTTATGAGCCCATTGCACCACGAAGCGGGTTAGCAGTCAAGAACTGGCTCACAACCAACGCGGGTGTAATAGATGCGGATTATACAGGTGAACTGAAGGTAGTAATGGTGAACCTCGGGGACGAAGACTACACAGTCAACTCCGGTGACAGGATAGCACCACTGTTATGTGAAAGATACCTGGACGGGGAATGTAAGGAAGTAGAAGTACTTGCAAAGACTGAACGAGAAGACAAAGGATTCGGAAGTACGGACCACCAAAGAGACTGGGATAGAAACGAAGCAGAAGGTACCCAGGAAGAAACAAAAAAGGGCCGGAAACGAATAGAGATCGGCGAGATCTCGGCCCAAGCCTTTGGGAAGTTCTACAGAAGAGGAGAGATCACCGGCATTCTAAACTGGAACAAAAAGGACGGCCAATGTGATTTAAAGGCAATGAATGTCAGTACTGAGCTGGCTATTAAGGCCAAAAAGTACCAAGGGAAAGAACCCTTGGAACAGATGATACCAGAGGTATATCACCAATACCTGGATCTCTTCGAAGAGAAAGAAAAAACCACTTTACTGCCTTACAGAAAAGGAGTGGACCACGAGATTAACCTAGAAAAAGGAAAGACAATCCCGGCAAAGAGGTTATATCCACTAGGAGTGGCGGAAATGGAAGAATTAAGAAGCTATTTGAAACAGAATTTAGAGAGGGGATGGATATGAGACTCCTTCGGGGAAACAGTAGCACCCATCCTTTTCGTCAAGAAGAAGGTCAGAAAATTACGACTATGCGTGGATTACGGAGGACTTAATGAAGTCACGAAAAAAGAACGGTACCCACAACCACTCATCGGCGAAGCCTTGGACAGGCTAAACAGTGCCCGATACTTTACGAAGGTTGATATTAAGGATGCATACCATAATGTGCTAATCAATAAAGGAGACAAGTGGAAAACTACATTCGCGACACGATACGGAACTTACTAATACCTGGTAATGGCATTCGGCTTGACCAACGCACCGGCAACATTCCAGAGATGGATCAATCAGACGTTATATCGATTCTTGGACATATACTGCATAGTCTATTTGGAGGACGTATTGGTGTACTGAGAAACAATGGAACAACATCAGAAAGACATGGGAAGGATCCTGGAAGCGATTGGAAAATCCAGAATGAGAATCAAGCTAACTAAGTGTGAATTCCACAAGACAGAAGTGGAATACTTAGGATTTATTATTGACCAAGAAGGAGTCCAGATGGATCCTATCAAGACGGCAACCATATGGGAATGGGCGATTCCGAAAAACAAGACCGATATTCAAAGATTTATGGGATTCTGCAACTTTTACTGAAGATTCATCGAGGGGTTTAGCAGGACAGCAAAACCTCTATACAATCTGAGGGAGAAAAATGAAAAATTGAAGTGGGGTACAGCGGAGAACGAGGCGTTCGATACGATGAGACAAAAAAGTAACTTCAGCACCCGTACTCACCCATTACAATCCGGAAAGACCGATCATGATCCAAACAGACGCATCGAAGTATGTCTGTTCGGTAATTTTATCGCAACAATGTGAAGATGAGAAATGGCGGCCGGTGGCATTCCGATCAAAGACAATGACGAATGCGGAATGCAACTACGATATTCACGACAAAGAACTATTGGCCATTGTACAGGCAGTCAAAGTGTGGAGAAGATATGTGTTGGGAAGCCATCATAAGCCAATCATCCTCACCAACCATAAAAACTTTTTTACCTTCACGACAACAAAAGATCTTAACGAATGACAGATCCGGTGGAGCGAGGAGTTAAGCCAATACAACATACGGATCGAATATCAGCCAGGAAAGGAAGGCGGCAAACCAGACGCATTGACAAGAAGAAGTCAAGATGCGCTAGAAGAAGATGACGACAGGATCAAACAGAAATAAAGGATCCTATTACCACAAGAAAAATACTTCGAGGAGATAAGGATACAGGAAATGGATACGTTTAGCTTTCCCGGAGAAGAGATAAGATATCTTAAGGAACAGAGTGGGAAGGACCCTCACATAGAATAGATAAGGAAAGCATTGGAACAAGGAACAAAAGAAATGAAGGATGTAGCCCTGGGGCTATGTCAATGGAAGGATGACTGTCTATGGTACCAGGACAAGATTTGGGTACCAGAAGATGAAAAGATAAGGACATAACTTATCAGAAAAAATCACGACATTATACAAGCATGACATGGAGGGACAGCGAAGAACACGGAACTCATCAGCCGCAGTTATTACTGGCCTGGAATGCGAGAAACGACCAAGAGATATGTCAAGAACTGCGACATTTGTCAAAGAACGAAATCATCACGACATGCTCCATACGGTCAACTACAATAAACGAAGCACCAGATAAGCCATGGAAGTCGATATCTATGGATTTTATCACGGACTTACAAGAATCGGACGGCTACAATGCTATCTTGGTAGTCATCAACAGACTGACAAAAATGAGTCATTTTATCGCATGCCGGAAGGATATGACAACAACACTATTCGCGCAAACCTTTGCAAAAGAAATTTTTCGGTTACATGGATTACCACATCATGTCATCACCGATAGGGGAACACTAATGACCTCTGACATATGGAAGGAGAGGGCCCAGAGGTTGGGAATCGAAAGGAAACTGAGCACGGCTTACCACCCGCAAACGGATGGACTGACCGAAAGAACCAATGCTATCCTGGAAGAATACCTGAGAGCATACGTCAATTATCAACAAGATAATTGGAACGAACTACTACCATTTGCGGAGTTTGCATACAATAATGGACAACAAGAAACAATTAAGACAACACCCTACTTTGCAAACTACAGACAACACCCGAACCATGACGCAAGTGGTCATCTGATACCGGATCGGAAGATACCGGCAAACAAAATGAACCAATAGCACGATACCATACGCGTACAAATGGTAACCGCACAACTTCGACAGAAAGAAAATTACGATCAACCCAGAAAACCCGTCCTGAATTTGAAATCATGAGATATGGTATGCTTCCTACCAAGGAATGTAAGGACCACAAGACCATGCAAGAAACTCAATTACAGAAAGATGGGGCCCTTCAAGATCTTGGCAAGAGTGGGGAACAGTGCATATAAGCTGGACTTTCCCCCATCGATGAGAATACACAACACCTTCCATATCTCACTTCTCGAACCCTACCAAGACCAAAGATTCCCATCACAGATCCAGTCACCACCACCACCAATCGAAATCGGAGGCGAAACAGAATCCAAACTCGAAGAAATAGTCAATTCACGACTACATTACTGAAGACTCCAATATCGAGCGAAGTGGACTGGATATCTTCCGGATCACGATAAAGTTTGGTACCCAGCGGAAAACTTTGAACACGCGGAAAATGCAATCAAATACTTCCACGAACGATACCCAGATAAACCAAGGCTGGGAAGAAATCAAACAAGAAGCAACGAACGATGGGTGGGGAGACCCGATGCGAGAAATCACTCCAACTAGCCCAGGCTATGCGACGGTAGAGGACCGGCAAAGGGCATCAGAACACAACGGGATGAGCTGGACGGCATGCTATGACGAGCATTGCAACGTCCATAGAGAAGACAAGGAAGGGGCCAGTTACTGGCCAAAACAACCACATGCAGAAACGAGATGGGAGGAGTGCTACCGAAATAATTGTCGTGCCTAGCGGGATGCGAAGATCCAGGCAGGATACTACTCCAAGGTGTGGGGTAAAAGAGAAGAACTGAGCAGGAAGGATGCTCAGCGCACGGAAGGCAGGAGGGGAGGGTTGGAGAGGGGCGAGGAAACCCCTAACAGTGAGACCGAAAGCCAACACACGCAGGCAGATATTGAATGCCTTCAAAGAAAGGTTTCGGGTTTGGAAATACTACTGGATGAAGCCCAAGGAACGATCAGACTCCAAGAGGAGACCCTCGAAGCGCAACAAGCCATCATTGCGCACTAAAAAAGAACTATCGAGGTGGCAGACCTGACATTGGAGATGGTCAGGAAACAGTTACGCACAATGGAACAAATTTTACGGAAGTTTGGTCGCGATGCGAGAAGATATGGGAACCAGGTGATGAAACTTGGTCAATATCTTGATGGGACTCAGGCTGAGGGGAGAGAGGAGCTATTGTCACAAATCGTGACTTAGCAATATGGAATGTTTCACATGACTCACGATTTGTGAGATCATTTATGATTATGATGTTTGATTTGATTTATGTTTATGGTTTCATGACTCACGATTGTGAGGTCATATGATGTTATGTTTTTCGCACCTGACTACAAGTAGGAGTCAGGGGTTTCACACATGTGACGCGATTAGCGCACATGACCTTTCTGGAAATTAGATACTATGGGGATTGTATACTATGACTCAAATTGTGAGTCATAGGATGTTTGTTATACTATGACTCACACGGCAGTTATAGTAAAGAGGTGACTCATAGTAAAGTCACCAGGGTTAGTGTTGTGGGAAGAGCGCCTATATAAGGAGGGTCACGGTATCAGATAGCTAGCTCTTCACGCAACCACCTAAGTTACTTCCTCTGTTATATTTTACCTATTAGTTCAATCTATACTCTACTCTTATTACGACTATCCGTTTATATCACCGACCGAAAGGTGATTCAAGAAACATATAGCTAAGGAGCAGTCACACGGCTAGGAGTGGAAGGACTCAGCGTTCCCTAGGCGACATGAGGCTACGAGACCTGAAGAGCGGTAAGCCGAGCAGTACATATCGTTACCTGTTGCAGTTGAAGAAGATAGTGTGTCTTGTCCGGCAGACTATGGATAGGTTTGTAACAATAGCAAAGAAAATACAAGATTAATACTTGCGAGAGTTAACAGTTTGCAATACCAGGGGTTTTCAACTGTTTTGCAGAAGGATTGGAGTAGGAGATTGGAAGGAAAAGAATATAATAAGGAGGAGAAAAGGGGTAGAGGAGCCTGGAGACCAGGAATGGAGGAAGTGCTACTAATATGGTTATTCCCGACCCCGCCAAGGTATTCACAGGACCAAATATTCAACCATCTGTAGAATACAGTATAGATAGGTCATGTGAACAGAACACGCAAAAAGGAGTTTTACTAGATGATTTGATCGAACACACAATTGCCTATTTCTAATCAGGGACTTTTTAGTACATATAAGTATTGGGATACCCCTAAGCGCAGCCTGCTGTAACAACTCAAATTAGGGTGTGAATACACCATGCAGCATATCTGTCCTGATTTGGTTTGCAAGTTCATTTAGAGGAGGGGTGTTTGAGAATTTGTCCGAGATGGGCAATAGAGCAACAAGGACAACTACCATCCTACTAGGTTGCTTACTCTTAGTAAATAAAATACAAGATTTCCTAGGAAATATGTACATGCAACGTATTCTTGCACCAACAAAGTTGCAGTTTTGTGTCTGATCTGAGATCCCAATAATTTCAAGAACTGTAACATCAGGTGAAACTTTGTCCTATTATTGTTAGCCTGTATTTCGTCAAAGGATGTACATAAAGTATTAGTTCTAGACCTGTACTACCCATCACCAGTTAGTATAAAACATATCTGCATATACTTTATATCAATTGGAATTATATTCATGTCACTGCCTGAATCTAAAACCAGCTTTATAAGCTGGCTGCTGCAAATGATAGCAAATACAATCTAGAAAGTTGTAGTAGAAATGCATTCTCCACGCCGTGTCCCCTATTTTAGCTTCTAACAATTGCAAATATGGACAATATGGATCCAGTCCATGTCTGTTGTTCTCCAATATATAGATAGACCTAAAGAAACTGTGTGTAGAATTGTGGCTATTGGAAATGAAGAAGTTTTATTAGTATCTTCAATAACCTGCTTTGTATAAACCAAGATGCAGGTTTCAAATCGCTTGCATAAACAAATGAGAAACCTGGATCCTTAGATATATTTCCCCGTAGTTCGACATATCCCTTTACTCCTCAAATAGGTTCCCTAATACAAGGATAATACTCAAGAGTGCCAGTTTCTATGAGCGTTGCCTACCAGGATAGATCCAGTGCAAGATTCTGGTGTGAGATCATCATTCGTTAATTAAGTTTAGCTGGTACAGGGGTCACTTTCAATTTCGGAGTCATAATTCTACTAATCGCTAACCTAACGTAATGTTAGTCTATCGCCACACATCCGGCTCATATGCGGATTCAGAGTCCACAGCTACCGAGATTGCCTTTGCACACCCAGGTGAGGGCAGTACAGAGCCTACTGTACTAGGACAAGTGGAAATGGTTTATCTAAGCTATCCGAACACTGCTGCGCACCTAAGGTCCTGAGACTCAAATTTCAATAAATGGGACATGGAACCTGGTCTTTAAGGACTCATTATGTAAGCTGATACAATGATACCAGGACGGAACGAGTAGTCTCAACTACCTAGATGCAGGCGAAACACTCCGCCAATTAATGTACATATTTCCAGCCTCACCCCATAAAAGGCCTCGGATTCAAGATTTTGGAAACCAGCCATGTGTGGGATTCTTCATTGCAATAGATCCTATAGGTATTAGTCATTTGCATTATTCTTCATTCGGAATTTTCTTTGCCTCTAAGCAGCCATAGTGCTTCTATGACTGACAGCAGGAGTTCTAGTCCTGCCAGTGGCACAGGCACCCTCTATCAAGGTAACTGAGTTGTAACATATACTAGGTGCAATTTACAGACATGCAGACAAAGTCCAATAATTGATGTTTCCAAGTCACATATTCAGGAGAACTCCGCATTTGCGGAACCACTGCAAACTGTAATTGCTTTTAACTCACCAGGTTCTCAAAATCTGAGTTCTGGTAATGGAGAATAATAGAGGAACTGAATCCGTCAGTCCCACAGAGGGGTGCATAAACCTTCCTCCTTGACTCTGGCAGGCAGGACAATAAAAAGCAGTGCAGTACTAACTTCAGAAAATCAGGCAAAATAGGTCCTCTGTAGTGATGTAGTTCATATCTTATCTTAAGAATCATATGATATAGGTATAAGAACTTGGAGAAGATTGGACACTTATGGCCCCTAGAGTGGGATATCTTCTGGATCATCATATGTTTATTATACGAACTGTAATGCTGGAAGGTTTGTTTCTACCACATGGCTCGTACCGCATACCCACCATGGCTTGATATATGTGAACATTATCACTCTTTTGTACCACAAAAATCCTCCCCAATTAGAAAACAATTATGCAATAATAGTAGTGGCCGGATATTCTGCACAATAACCACCAATGATTAAGATTTAATGTGATGCAGAAGCTAATCCACTGTCTGCTTGCACCCTATATTTGTAAGATGATTTATGGCAAGTATTTCGTGGCAAACAAGATGTGTGAGATACGGGATATGTAGTTTTTGGATAGAACACAGGTACTATTAATAGCTAGACATACGCCACAATCTGCCATACATTACGTACTTGGAAATTGGGAATCTATCAGGAGCCAAAGAGCCTCAAGCCAGACTCTATCGGAGGCAAGCCTTTGTCAATCCTATAGCTGATCATTAGTGACCAAGGGACAAACTTGCCAGCGGAAAAGGAATTCCTCTTCACACAAACGAACAAGCTTGACCCACCTGCCCCGTTAATGTCCAAAACATAACTCTGGTATACATCCGTGAAACTATACACGACAAGCAGGAGACGATTCAAGGTATTCAGGAAGACTGGTTTAAAGCATATGACTACAATTCTCATACTTCACTAGAGCGCTAGCGACCCTGGAATTGCGCACAAGAGGACGCCCTGTCCTGACAAGGGCCAACCCCGGCTCCCAGGGGAAGGAGCTCAACTTGCAAGTAGTGAATCACACGCAAAGAATAGTAACCTCGTTCCTTTAGGTAGGAGTTGTTGATTGCTCACACACTAACATTTGTAGATTCAGACACTGTAGGTTCTGATTATTCAGGCAAGCAGGCTTTGTATCTAGGAACTGGTCACTAGGTGAGCCCATCTCGATCAGAGCCTGTTTTCCTAAGTCTGAAGGACTCACTGGAAAGCCAGCTAAAACTGATCAAGATTTCTGATTATCAGCCAGACATCAGGTATTAGTTACCAGATGCCAGCGCCTGCTCTAGGAATTAATAGGCATTAGGGGCCTGGTAGGTAGATAGAATCATAATAGATTCAATTTTTGAAACTGTTATATGATCTTATCAGCTGTAAACGTAAAAAATAGTCATTAAGTAGGTGTATTAATTGGAAGTAATCAAGGAAAAGCAGTGGTTACAGAAATGTAACAAGATTACTATTGTCGACTACTCATAATCATACACGGCCATCCTGAGGAAGACCTATAGGTATACACATCAAATAGGATAACTCTACAAAGGCATGGTAAAATCTGTCCTTGTCAAGTATTCTGGCAAGAATTACAGTTGGAAGGAAGCAAGTGTAAAGCTTCCTTACATTTAAGGCAGATGCTATGCCATGCATGATGGCAAGGCACAGAAATGGTACTATCTCAAGTGAAAAGGAGAAGCAAATGGATTATCAGGAGAATTCAAGTCATTTGGACTCAAGTTAGTGCCAAAGAGCTTTATCCAAATACGGGGACAGTTGATCAGGTGTTGTCGAGAAGCAGACTTGCAACATCAAGGACAATGTGTGTAACGGAATCCTACTATGTTTCTACTATTACTACTGACTTGATATTGGTTATTACTTATTTGGGTTTATACCTGATAAGCGCTACTACTTGGTTGTCCCTTCCTACT
>QFET01005178.1:0-32966 GCA_003316355.1 Tuber calosporum | reverse complement strand
GGGCGAAGTTTTGTTCGGCTAAAAAGGGCAAGAGTTTCAAGCGGGAGGAAAATAGAGGGCGCGGAGCGTGTCCCTTAACTAAGGGGAACCGGTAGCTATTTATACAATTCTCCCAGTACTTATGTTAGCAATATATATGAAGTATCCTTAGATACCATGACCATGGTCATAGAAAGTGGAAACCTCGATTGACCCTGAAAATGTATGCCCCGCCTGGTCAAATGATCCCCCGACCTATTTAGTATTCTGAGGGTGTCTAGAACACTACCAGTAAATAGCCTTCGATTCATTTGCCAAATGAACTAAGTTCAAGTTGATGTAGCCCAGTTGCAAACATCTTACCGATTACCAGTTGATCAGTCTGGATGGCAGTCTTTCATTCATATATGCACTCAAGTGCATATGCATTCGAATTATCAAGAGTCTTATTACTTTGTACTTTAGAGTCTAGATCTTTCACTGAGGCTGAGCAGCTCTGCTATATATACTACATCTTGCCAGCACGGGTTGTAGTCATATAGTAACCTCCCAGTTCAATATACTATCACATTTTATAATTTGTACCATTTCCCATATGTGTAACAGATATGGTACTAGGCTTTAGAGTTTAAAGATATGATGGAGTATAGCGCTATGAGGTGACTATATTAACTAAAACACATACTGGTAAGAAGTAAGGTCTAAATCAGAACAACTCAGCTATAGTGAAAGAAGAAAGAGTAATTCATCCAAGTGGATCTATTGTATATTATATATTCTTGATAATCCAAATGCATCTGCACATGTGTGGATAGAAGTAAGAACGACAACTATACAGACTGATCACCTGATATTCTATAAGATATTTGCAAATGGGCAGGATCAAACTTAACTTAGTTCATTTGGCAAAGAGATCAAAGATTATTTACTAGTAGAGTGGTTGATACCCATAAAGTAATGGATGGACTGGGGGATCATATGTTCAAATGTGTATGGGCACGATCTTATATCTATCGGAATATACTAACGCAATACTAAGAGAGTATTGCGGGCACGCCTTGATGAGGAGAGGTAGATTTATGAAGGTAGATTCTTAGGTAGTCTGTTCCTTATTCTTCTAAGCGAGAAAAGTGGGCGGTAGCCCCTATATATACAAGAGTGCGCCCTCCCGTCATCTAAAAGAATATAAAAGTGAAAAATATAAGTACGAACGTGTTTTACCATAACGTCAGTAGGAAAAACATAAGTGCGAACGTATTTGACCCTGAAAACCTGCCAAGAAAATCCTAAAAGTTTGTATAAAACTAAATTGGTATGAGGGGTTTCGTTGTGGATGATAAGACATAAAGGACGGAATAATAACCGATAAAATATGTGATAAGTAAGCGAAATAACCTGAATACCAGATAAAGAAATATACATAAGAATCCTTATCGTAATAATGAAATATAACAGAAATAAACGCACACTATGTCCTAGCTGTAGTAATGTATGCGGTGTAATAGGTATTGCTGAAACACTAACCAAGTAAGAGAATATACGATATGTTCAAGGAAATATTCATATGAAAAAGACTAAGAAATTTCAACATCATTTGCTATCGCGGGGTCATACATCTCCAAAGTCAAACTCTGTTCGTACTTTTTAGACTATGGCTGAAGTTTCCAAGCATACTTCAAATATAAAGCTAACTGAAGTACTGGGAAAAGTGCATAAATAGTTCACAGTACCCCGCAGAGAAGGGATCATCAAGCAACAGAAAAGAGACCTTAATAATATATCATGTTATTCAGTTTACAAACTATTAAGAAATCTTTTTCTTTATCCATCTCATAAGTGAGCTTTCCTAACTGTTATCCAACAGGCTCGATACTAGCACAGTATAGGCAATTCAACACCACTGAATTGGCTCCCCTGTAATATTATATTGTTATTCACTTGTTACTTAAGCTACACAATATTCTCTCTTGCCCGGAGATTACCACAATGCGAAATTTTTCATTAGTTCAAACATTGCAGGCACTGTCGATGATCCAACTTTGACAATATAGTTCCAGTCTGCTGTAGAGAGTATGAACACGACCTCTGAGCAGTAGATCTCCGATATCTGGAGAGCATTTAGAGAAAATACACCAAATATATATATGCCAGATCAAGGGTAAATAACCGTATTTACTAAACGCAAGTCATAATTTATCCAAGATTATGTGAAAGATCCTCAACTCAATCCTTAATCCTCATGTTCAATCTTCGAACCTCTATCAAACCAAGAATTGAGATGTACCAGTAATACTTCTTTATCAGGACAGATACCCTGATTTTTAATCCTTTATGTACTATAACCTCCAGTCTGATGTTACTTGCTGCTAACCTAGTGGAAATACCACTATTTGAAGCAGTTGAACTAACTTGGTTCACTAAACCAATTTTAGTCCCTACAGTGGAGAATTTGACAAAGATTTATGCCTATTTTCCTTGGCATAACCTTTCATGACACAAATTTCCGAAATGGGATTCTGAGTGGTCAGATTGTTCTTCTATTTACCACTCTTGTGCCTGAAGGCCAGATGACTGGCTATTTTAAATTTTATTATTGAGAAAATATTTGTGTGTCTAAGCCAGCTGCCATGGCTATGGCACATTATGATACACTTATTGCTAGTCTTTGGAGACCAGACCAGATGATCAAAGAGGATGATACAGAATCTACCACTTTGGTATCCTCAATTCTGCCTATAAGCAATATTAGCTTTCTCATTACCCATCTGGGTTGTCTGCTATCCAGAGTTCAGACATGTTCTGACCCTACCCAGAAACCTATCAATATGGAGGAAAACTTCAAGCAAAATATAGTATGTGAATTATGTAACCTGCACCGATCCTTCAAGGAGAGTGCAGATGAGAATCATATAGCGATCTTAGCATTATAAGAGAAGGCCAGATAGGGCTTTACAATACTAGAATTATTGTAGAGTCGTATGGCTGGAGGTTGACTTGTGAATGATGCTAAGATATAAGAAGGTTGGTGTGTATTAGAACAACTAAGTGGCTACACTGAATAGTAGCAGCGAAGGTTACGTGCAAAGGTTTCGGAAGAGTTCCAATACTAAGAGGTTAAACAGTAGCCACAAGCCCATGTCACAGAAATAAGGGATTGGAACCTTGAGAAGGCACTAATGGAACTTACTACTAAGTTGAACCAACAGGAACAGGAATGGACACGAAGGAGGAATGAGCAATGTGAACTTACTACTCAAGAATAACTCTTACTGAGTACTGGTACAAAGGCATATGTGGATGCTCGAGTACTTCAGTTGATGGAAAGATCACTAGAAGTACTAGCCCAGCAGGGAACCGGTGATAGTTATCCAGGACTGTTCAACCGAGGACCATTAATGGTACCCGTAGAAGGTACTATTCTTACAAAGGAAGCAGTACCAACTCCAAGGAAGGATAAAGCAAAAGGAGTCGACTCGTGTGGAAACAACCTACCACTGCCACCACTACCAGGTAGCCATAGTGTTGCCCCTGACGCAGATAATTATGATAAGTTCGATAGTGACAGAGATGATAGGCAGGGAAGGAAGGGCAGCAAGCCAGAATGCGCTCTCAATTAACTATCTATATCCAGTAATGATGTATACAAGGCCAGATTAACTTTGGCTTTCTTAGAACATATCAGTTGACTGTCCTGAATAGCAAAGATAATAGGGGAACCAAACTACTTCTTTGAAGAAAAGGACAACTCAGGTGTTCAAAATTGGTTGACAGCCTGTGAAGACTACTTCGATCACAATCTTACACAGTGGAAAAATTATGAACACTAAATATTCTTTGCTTTGGGCAAAACTAAGGGGAACAAAGTGGCATCATTCTTGGAGAAATTCCTGTCGTGATAAGTGTAATAGGTGGATATTGTTACATATATGGGAAATGGTATAAATTATAAGATGTGATAGAATATAGAACTGAGAGGTTACCATATGACTACAACTAATTCTAGCAAGAAGTAGTGTTAATAACAGAGCTGTTCAGCTTCAGTGAAAGATCTATACTCTCCACAAAGAGTACTACGACTCATGATAATCTGAAAGCATTGGCTTCTGAGTGCATATATGCAATAAAGATAGCCATCCATACTGATCAAATAGTATTCCATAAGATATTTGAAAATAGGCTGCATCAACTTGAACTTAGTTCATTTGGCAAATGAATCAAAAACTATCTACTGGTAGAGTGCTTGACACCCTCAGGATCATTGATAGTTCAGAAGATCAGTTGACTAAGCAGGGCTTCCATTTTCAAGGTCAATTAGTGTTTTTCACTTTTAAAAATATAGCCGATATGTCTAAGAATACAACATATCTATACTCAATATATCTACCGGGATAAGTATATAAATAGCTAGCTGTCCCTTATAGTTATGGGACATCCTCCCTCTCCTCTATACACCCGGTGATTGAAATCTCGACACAACAAGAAATCCTCACCACTTTTGATTCGACTCAACCTCACCCTTTGGCCACGCCAGGGGGTGGGGATATATCTTAATGACCCTCTCCTCTCTGTGCTTATTAAGGACTACCCCTTTGAGCTCCCTGTCTCCTCTTCTGCCATCTTTGTTGATAGTTCCTCTCATTTTCGCACTTTTGTTTTGCCTCGCTTAGCTTTCTGCTCTGCCTTGGTTAACATTTGCACAGTTGGGAATTCTATCTGACCTCCCTATATGGCTGAGACACAGGGTTCCAGTAGGGGGAACCTTCGACAGGCCTACAGTTTCTTTAGACTTCTGATAGTTGATTCCCTAATGCTAACTTTGATGAAAACTGCCTAGATGACCATACACACAGTTCCGTTGGTCCTTGGGTTTATACCTCATCGATCCTGACCTCCTTCTCTCCTCTTCTCCTGACGGTTGATCAGCTGGAACCCTCCTACTGCCTGTCTGGCACCCTAATCTGCCCCCTTCTGTTGGCACTATACTGCCACATATTCCTGAGGATACCGTGATTTACATTGTCTACCACACACTCCCTTCTCCTCTGTTAGCTGACCAACCCTCCTTCAGCTTAATTCCTTTCGCCTCCTCATGCCTGGAGATTCAATTGCCCCCGCCCCCTGCTGTACCCTCCTGGATTAGTAGGATATGAGATCTTGTGCCATTGTGTTACGAACCTATCCTTAGTCTGCCAGACAAGGCACACTATCTTCTTCAACTGCAACAGGTAACGATACGTATCGCTGGTCTTACCGCTCGTCTGGTCTTCTAGCCTTACGTCGCCGTGGGAACGCAGAGTCTTCTCACTCCTAGCCCTTGCGACTGCGCCTTAGCGATACGTTACTAGGATTACCTTTCGGTCGGTGATATCAACAGATGGTAGTAATAAGAATAAAGTATAGATTGAACTAATAGGTAAAATATAACATAGGAAGTAACCTAGGTGGTTGCGTGAAGAGCTAGCTATCTGTGTCCGTGACCCTCCTTATATAGGCGCTCTTCCCACAACCCTAACCCTGGTGACTTTACTATGAGTCACTTCTTTACTATTACTGCCGTGTGAGTCATAGTATAACAAACATCCTATGACTCACAATTTGAGTCATAGTATACAATCCACATAATATCCAATTTCCATAAAAGGTCATGTGCGCTAATCGCGTCACATGCGTGAAACCCCTGACTCATACTTCTAGGCAGGTGCGAAAGTCATAACATCATATGACCTCACAAGCGTGAGTAATGAAACCATAAACATAACTCAAATCAAACATCATAATCATAAATGATCTCACAAATCGTGAGTCATGTGAAATATTCCATATTGCTAAGTCACAATTTGTGACAATGGCTCCTCTCTCTCCTCACATTGAGTCCCATCAAGCCATTCACCAAGTTTCATTACTTGGTTCCCAAATCTTCTCGCGTTGCAACGGAACTTCCGTAAAATTTGTTCCGTTGTGCGTAACTGTTTCCTGACTATCTCCAATGTCAGGTCTGCCACATCAATAGTTCGTTTTTGGTGTGCAATGGTGGCTTGTTGCGCTTCTAGGGTCTCCTCTTGGAGTCTGATCGTTCCTTGAGCTTCATCCAGTTGTATTTCCAAACCCGAAATCTTTCTTTGGAGGCATTCAATATCTCCCTGCGTGTGTTGGCTTTCTGTATCATCGTTTTGGGTGTCCTCGCCCCTCTCTAACCTTCCCCTCCTGGCTTCCGTGTGCTGAGCATCCTTCCTGCTCAGTTCTTCTCTTTTACCCCACGCCTTGGGGTAGTATCCCACCCAGATCTTCGCATCCCGGTGGGCTCGACAATTATTTCGGTAGCACTCCTCCCGTCTCGTTTCTGCATCTGGTTGTTTTGGCCAGTAACTGGCCCCTTCCTTGTCTCCTCTATGGAGGTTGCAATGCTCGTCATAGCATGCCGTCCAGCTCATCGGGTTGTGTTCTGATGCCCTTTGCCGGTCCTCTACCGTCGCATAGCCTGGGTTAGTTGGAGTAATTTCTCGCATTGGGTCTCCCCAACCGTCGTTCGTTGTTTCTTGTTTGATTTCTTCCCAGCCTTGGTTTATCAGGGTATCATTCGTGGAAGTGTTTGATTGCATTTTCTGCGTGTTCGAAGTTTTCCGCAGGGTAACAAACTTTATCGTGATCAGGAGAATATCCTGTCCACTTCGCTCGATTTAGGAGTCTTCCGTAATGTAGTCGTGAATCGACTATTTCTTCAAGTTGTATTCTATTTCGCCTTCGATTTCGATTGGTGGTGGGGGTAACTGGCTCTGTGATGTGAATCTTTGGTCTTGGTAGGGTTCGAGAAGTGAGATGTGGATGGTGTAATGTATTCTCATCGATGGGGGAAAGTCCAGCTTATATGCACTGTTCCCCACTCTTGCCACGATCTTGAAGGGCCCTATTTTTCTGTAATCGAGTTTCTTGCATGGTCTTGTGGTCCTTACATTCCTTGGTAAGAACCATACCATATCTCCTGTTTTCAAATTCGGATCCGGTTTTCTGTGTTGATCGTAATTTTCTTTCTGTCGAAGTTGTGCGGCCACCATTTCCTCGCTTATGGTATCGTGCAATTGGTTCATTTCGTTCGCCGGTATATTCCGATCTGGTATCAGATGACCACTAACGTCATGTTTCGGGTGTTGTCTGTAGTTTGCAAAGAAGGCTGTTGTCTTAATTGTTTCTTGTTGTCCGTTATTGTATGCAAATTCCGCAACAGGTAATAGTTCGTTCCAATTATCCTGTTGATAGTTGACGTATGCTCTCAGGTATTGTTCCAGGATGGCATTGGATCTCTTAGTCTGTCCATCCGTTTGCGGGTGGTAAGCCGTACTTAGTTTCCTTTCGATTCCCAACCTCTGGGCCGTCTCCTTCCATTGGTCAGAGGTGAACAGTGTTCCCCTATCGGTAATGATATCATGCAGCAATCCATGTAACCGAAAGATTTCTTTTGCAAAGGTTTGCGCGAATTGTTTTGATGTCATATCCTTTCGGCATGCAATAAAGTGACACATTTTTGTCAGCCTGTCGATGACTACCAAGATAGCATCGTAGCCATCCGATTCTGGTAAATCCGTGATAAAATCTATAGATATCGACTTCCATGGCTTATCTGGTGCTTCGTTTGATTGTAGTTGACCACGCAGAGCATATCAGTGTCAGGATTGGTGACTAAGCAAAGCAGGATTTCGCATGACTCATAGTTATGAGTCACAAGTTTGTTATATTTCGCACTATGACACATGAGAAGTCATGGGGTTTCACATGAGGCACACTTGTGCAATCATTGTTATGTTGTGATTGGTTGATCGTGTGCATGCCTCACATTTGTGAGTCATATGAAGTAATGATTTTCGCACATGACTCACACTATGAGTCATGGGTTTTGCACATGTGACCACTTTAGGGCACATGACTTATTTTATGAGTTATGATTAGTTGGCACGCGGCGCAGTTGACTCAGAAGAGTCAGATGATGGATTTCATACTATGACTCACTATGAGTCATAGAGGTCGTGTGACTCTCAGGTATGAGTCACCAGGGTTAGGGTTGAGGGAATAGTGCCTATATAAGGACCTCTTAGTAACCTGTAGTTAGGACTCTTCACGCAACTATCTAAGTTCTTTCCTATCCAATTACTTTACCTCTTTACCGTTCCATTCCCCTATTTGGCGTTGTGTGATAGGAACCATAGAGTTCAGCTATCAAGACAACGTAGGCATAGGCCTAACAGCAATAGTGGAAATCCACTTAGTACTACTCGTTGCAATAGTACTCCTACCCTGGTGGCTGAGATTAGCACCCCGCCCCATACTGGACTATAACAACGGCCCGGTCATATTCATCCAACCCAAAGAGAAGTAGTTACCGGTTGCAAAACCAGCTTACCGCATAGGATTGTAACAGTCGGGATGATTTCGTCCTTTGACAAATGTCGCAGTTCTTGCCATATCTGTTGATCGTTTCTCGCATTCCAGGCCAGTAATAACTGCGGCTGACGAGTTCCGTGGTCTTCGCTGTCCTTCCATGTCCTGCTTTTAGAATGTCATGATTTATTCTGATAAGTTCTGTCCTCATCCTTTCCTCTTCTGGTACTCAAATCTTGTTCTGGTACCATAGGCAGTCATCCTTCCATTGACATAGCCCCAGGGCTACATCCTTCATTTCTTTTGTTCCTTGTTCCAATGCTTTCCTTATCTCTTGTATGTGAGGGTCTCTCCCACTCTGTTCCTTAAGATTTCTTATCTCTTCTCCGGGAAAGCTAATCGTATCCATTTCCTGTATCATTATCTCCTCGTAGTATCTTTCTTATGGTAATAGGATCCTTTGTTTCTGTTTGATCTGGTCGTCATCTTCTTCTGGCGCATCTTGACTTCTCCTTGTCAATGCGTCCAGCTTGCCGCATTCCTTTCCTGGCCGATGTTCGATCCGTATATTGTATTGGCTTAACTTCTCGCTCCACCGGATCTGTCGTTCATTCAGATCTTTTGTTGTCGTGAAAGGATCCTAGTTCTTATGGTCGGTGAGGATCCTTGTCTGGTGATGGCTTCCCAACACATATCTTCTCCATTCCTTGAGTGCCTGTACTATGGCCAATAGTTCTTTGTCGTGAATATCGTAGTTGCATTCCGCATTCGTCATTGTCTTTGATCGGAATGCCACGGGTCGCCATTTCTCGTCTTTGCACTGTTGCGATAAAATTCCCGAACAGACATACTTCAATACATCTGTTTCAATCATGATCGGTCTTTCTGGATTGTAATAGGTGAGTACGGGTGCTGAAGTTATTTTTTATCTCATCGTATCGAACGCCTCGCTTTCCGCTGTACCCCATTTCCATTTTGCATTTTTCTTTGTCAGATTGTATAGAGGTTGTGCTGTCCTGCTAAACCCCTCAATGAATGTTCGGTACAAGTTGCAGAATCCCTTGAATCTTTGGATATCGGTTTTGTACTTCGTAATTGCCCATTCTCATATGGCTGCCGTCTTGATAGGATCCATCCGGACTCCTTCTTGGTCAATAATAAATCCTAAGTATTCCACTTCTGTCTTGTGGAATTCACACTTAGTTGGTTTGATTCTCATTCTGGATTTTCCAATCGCTTCCAGGATTTTTCCCACCTCTTTCTGTTGCTGCTTCATTGTTTTTGAGTACACCAGTACGTCATCCAAATATACTATGCAGCATATGTCCAAGAATCGGTGTAACGTTTGATTGATCCATCTCTGGAATGTTGCCAGTGGATTGGTCAACCCAAATGGCATTAACAGGTATTCGTAAGTTCCGTATCGTGTCGCTAATATAGTTTTCGATTCGTCTCCTTTCTTGATCCGCACGTTGTGGTATGCATCTTTCATATCCAGCTTCGAAAAGTATCGGGCGCTATTTAGTCTATCCAAGGCTTCACCGATGAGTGGTAGTGGGTACCGATCTTTTTTCGTGACTTCATTAAGTCCTCAGTAATCCATGCATAGTCGTAATTTTCCGTCCTTCTTTTTGACGAAAAGGATGGGTGCTCCTGTTTCCGCGAAGGAGTCTTGTATCCATCCCCTTTCCCGATTCTGTTTTAAATAGCATCTCAATTCTTCCAGTTCCGCCGCTCCTAGTGGATATAACCTCTTTGCTGGGATTGTCTTTCCTTTGCCTAGGTTAATCTCGTGGTCCACTCCTTCTCTGTAAGGCGGTAACGTGGTCTTTACTTTCTCATCAAAGAGATCCAGGTATTGGTGATATACCTCTGGTATCATCCGTTCCAAGGGTTCTTTTCCTTGGTACTTTTTGGCCTTCATAGCCAGCTCGGTACTGACATTTATTGCCTTCAAATCGCATTGGCCGTCCTCCTGGTTCCACTTGAGAATGCCTGTGATTTCTATTCTTCAGTAGAACTTCCCAAAGGCTTGAGCCGTGATCTCGCAGATCTCTATTCGTTTCTGGTCCATTTTTGTTTCTTCCCGGGTACCTTCTGATTTGTTTCTGTCCAGGTCTCTTTTGTGGTCCGTACTTCCAAATCCTTTGTCTTCTTGTTCAGTCTTTGCAAGTACTTCGACTTCCTTGCATTCCCCGTCCAGGTATCTTTCGCTTATCAGTTGTGCTATCCTGTCACCAGAGTTGACTGTGTAGTCTTCGTCCCCGAGGTTCACCATTACTACATTCAGTTCACCTGTATAATCCGCATCTATTACACCTGCATTGGTTGTAAGCCTGTTCTTGACTGCTAACCCGCTTCGTGGTGCAATGGGCCCATAAGTGCCATGTAGTAACCCGATGGCTATTCCGGTTCGGATGACTTTTTGCCCTTTGGCTCGAATCATTGCTCTTTCGCTAGCGTATAGGTCGTGTCCTGCCACCCTCAGTGAGCCTCTTGTAGGCATCGTTGCCTCTTTAGTCAACCTTTTGACTAGAATCTGTTTTTGCGTTTTTGCCTGAACTGTTGAGAACTTCATATCTAAGTTCTCCTGCAGGGCTTCCGCTTCTGGGACTGTAAAGACCCTCAGTGACTCTTTTAAACACCAGGTCGTACATCTCTACCTATCAAACGTGATAGTCCCCTTTCCCCAATCAATTGCAGGGCTATGTTCTCTTAACCATGGGATTCCAAGAACTGCTTTGTGGTTTTGTAAATTTGCCACTTGGAAGGTAATCATTTCCCTATGGCTACCGATGTCCATAGGTACTGTCGTCGTATGAGTAACTGGACCCATCACCCTGAGTTTGCCGTCCGCCAGGTAAATCTCTTGTTGTTGTCTGGCTTTCGCCATAGGCATGCTGTACTTTTCGCATATCTACTTATCAATAAAGTCCTCAGTCGCTCCTGAGTCAATCATTCCGTTGATGCTGATAATCTTGTCTCTGCCAGGTAGTCGCATTTTTACCATGACATAGTCGTTTTTGTGTTCCAGTTATTCCGTGTTGTTTAGTGCCGCGTAGAAGTTTCGTATCGCGATGGGTTTCTTTTTCCCCTTGTCACGGAGATCATCGCTTACTGGGGACCGTCGTCTTTTTCCTCTTCGTTCTTTTCGCTTTCGAGATCCATTTCGCGGATTGCTGTTCTTTGTTTTCATCGTGGGTTCTGAACCCTCCTGACTGTCCTCGCCGGGTATTCTTTTTCGTCTTTTGGGTTGGTGCAGTTTCTCATCATGTGTCCTGGCTTTGCACATGCCATACACAGATTGTTGTTTCTTCTCCTCCAATATTCGGTCTTTGATATATTAAGAGCTTGTCTTCGCCTAGTCGCTTCTAGGTCCATTGGATCTCCTCGAGACTCCTGTAGTCGTTGGGTCTTGAAGGTGCTGTCGTAGTTTCTGGCGATATCGTATGTTTTGGTCTTTGACCTTCCTTGCACATGTTTGATAACGTCCAAGAGGTTTTCTTGATTAATGGCCCATACCGCCATTTCCTCAGTCGTCGTGAATTCTTGAGCCCTCATGGCCCATGCCTTGTGAATTTCTTCGTGTAAGCCTCTTAGGAAAGCCCTTCCCAAGGTTGCTTCGTCGTATTCTACCTCTGTTGACAATAGTCATAACTCGTTCCAGAAATCAGTCACATTCCGGCTCCCTTGCTTAATTTTCTCGATTTAATTTCTTGCCGTTTCCCTAGCATCCATGTCGCCGAATTGGATGCGTAGAATAGCTTGAGTTTCTGCCTAGTTATTCCATGTGGCTGGGGTCTTTCCTTCCACATATGGAGTAATCCATTTGCCTGCTGATTCCCTCAGTAGGGATTTGGCGAAGTCCACTTTTAATCCGTCTTCATTTTCTCCCCATCCTAGTGCTGTGTAGTACATTGCAAGTTGGACTAGCCATGCTCGCAGTTTGGTACGGTCTCCTGTAAATGTATCCAGGGTTTTAATTTTTAGCATTCGTACAGTCTGTTTCTGACGATTTTCCTGAACCGTTCTGATCAACTCTGGAAGTTGTTCTTTCGTGAGAGTTATCGTATCCGCTGGTCCTGCTACCCCCGACACCCTGTGCACAGGGGATACTCCTGAGCTTACTGACCCTGATCTTGATCTTGCTTCCAGGGTGACCGGGCTTGGAGGTCTTGGGGATCTTTCTTGCGATATCTCGCTTAAGGCTTATCCAAGTTCTGCTTGTAGTCCTAAGAAAGTCTGTGGATCATTGAAGTCTGGTACTTCTGTATCAGGAGGTGAATCCGTTTTGTATTCGTTAAGTGTCGCAAAAGACGCAACCAAATGTTACAAACCTATCCTTAGTCTGCCGGACAAGGCACACTATCTTCTTCAACTGCAACAGGTAACGATACATACCTCTGGTCTTACCGCTCGTCAGGTCTCATAGCCTTACATCGCCGTGGGCACGCTGAGTCCTCTCACTCCTAGCCCATGCGACTGCTCCTTAGCGATACGCTCCTTGGATCACCTTTCGGTCGGTGATATAAACAGATAGTCATAATAAGAATAAAGTATAGATTGAACTAATAGGTAAAATATAACATAGGAAGTAACTTAGGTAGTTGCGTGAAGAGCTAGTTATCTGTGTCCGTGACCCTCCTTATATAGGCGCTCCTCCCACAACCCTAACCCTGTTGACTTTACTATGAGTCACCTCTTTACTATGACTGCCGTGTGAGTCATAGTATAACATCCTATGACTCACAATTTGAGTCATATTATACAATCCCCATAATATCCAATTTCCATAAAAGGTCATGTGCGCTAATTGCGTCATATGTGTGAAACCCCTGACTCATACTTCTAGTCAGGTGGGAAAGTCATAACATCATATGACCTCACAAGCGTGAGTCATGAAACCATAAACATAAATCAAATCAAACATCATAATCATAAATGATATCACAAATCTTGAGTCATGTGAAATATTCCATATTGCTAAGTCACGATTTGTGACACATTGGCCAAATTGATAGTTCTGGTTAGTTTCTTGCATAGGTGTTTTGTTTCCTTTGGGGGTCTTGGTTCTTGTTCCCTATTAGACTTTATTTATTTCCTATATTGCTCGCCTCCCAAGGTGAATGGTTTACTATCTTTGGTGAGATTTAATGCCTGTTTCTTCCTTGTAGTTTTTTCTACCTAAGCACCTAATATTGGTTTAGTCACCTGGTTTTTTTAGATGCAGGGGGATGGGACGGACTGTAGTTGGAGGTTTCTTCCTGCTATAGCTTGCGCTCCATGTAGTTTCTGTACTTTAAAAAGAAATTCAATAAGATAATTTAAAAAAAAAAAAAAAAAAATCCTCCTAGTCAAGGAACCTTTAGCTATGCCTGGTCATAGTATTGCACTGCCTCATTTACTTGTTTTAATGCCATTTGTTACCTCAGAATCTCAGGTGTATCCTGAACCTGCCAGTGCCTTTATGGTTGTAAGGTAGTAGCTAATTTCTCCTTATCTCTAGTAGTTTTGGTCAAGGGTTTACCATATACTTTTCTACTCTCCTGCTTCTTACTTTCAACCTATTGTCTCCTGAGCCAGCTGGGGGTTTATTTGCTCGTGGGTGAGATATGCGGTTAGGCCCATACTTGAGGGTCATAGAAGTACAGAATTTGATCGCGGGAGATGCAGAGTACATTTGTTTAGACTTAAGGTTTTTTTTTTACTGTAGCCAGTGCTCTATGCACAAACTTGTACCTTAATAACAAATATATGAGATAATTAATCAAAAAATCAAACCCTATAGTTAAGGGATCATCAAGCAACGGAGAAGAGACCTAAACAATATCTTCAGGTAATAACTTATTAAGCTTTTTCAAGAAACCTTTTCATGTTATTATTATTATTAACTGAGCTTTCCTGACAGTTCTCCAATCCTTTAGATTCTAGCATGGCCTAGCCAATTCAACAGTACAGAATTGGCTACCCTTAAACAGACATACTCAAGACCCAGGCTATTCCACAGTGTATCAGTTTTGACAAGAAATGACGATATGATATATCGAGATTGAGGAGGAACAATGAGACCTAAAACTGATGACCATTGTAGTTTGTAAGGGAAAAATAGACACTTATCTTCTCCTCCTTGAAAACTTTAATACCAAGGGTGGACCTTGGGGCCTCAGTTGTAACCTGCGAGTGGAAAACAAACTTCTGGAAGAAATTCTGTGACAGTGATCGCCTCTGAATTTCTCCTCTGCTGAGGAATGGATAAAAACTAAGATAGTAGTTGGTAGACATGAGGACGAATTTCTGGAACAGTGGAAAATATCCAAATAGGAACCCTTGACTAATAGATTATCCAACTGAAAATATGATTATACTGGTACAGGGGTTAACACTGAACAATGATAGACTGACTAGAAACGAAAACACAATCAATTACAATGGACAGCAGCTGTAACGGAATCCTACCATGTTTCTACTATTACTACTGACTTGATGTTGGTTATTACTTATTTAGGTTTTTACCTGATAAGCGCTACTACGTGGTTGTCCCTTCCTACTTACTTATGACTTCCTAACTGGTTATTCTTTCCTTGTTTCGCTTATCATTAACCCCTGCTTGCTTCTACCCATTTGGGTATCGCTATCCTCCTGCTAAACCTACTGGATTTGTATAGTATTAGCAATCTCTTGTTGCTTCTTGTTTGGATTGTATTACTTGTTTTGTTAGCTCCATCCTGTTGCTTTGAACCCTCTATTTTTGGAATATAGTTACCTTATTATGCTGCCTCTGTTAGCATATTTGTTGGACTGGATGTTTACACTTTTGTTAAGTTCTTCTAGCTACATTCTTTTGTATTTAAAGAGCCTGCGATCCCTTAAGGATTCGGACTCTCAAGCCTCACAAGACTACCATCCATATACTACAAGTTGAACGGCTACTCTTTTAGGTCCTTGACCTTTTACGTTGTGTATTGAAGATCTATTGATCGACGCTTCTCCCTGAAGTTTTGAAGCACCATTATGTCAACTCTACCTGTACCCAGAAGAGAAAGGAATATCACTTGAGTGTGATTAAGAGGTTGTGGAAGATCCAGATACTAAGGTAATTGGTTGGATTGTAAAAGTGGATGAAGAGGAAGATATTATCCTCAACACTCTACTCAGACAATACCATGATTATAAAGACCTTTTTCGTCCTTCTACTACAGCGAAACTTCTACTCAATCAGACTTTCGATCACCCTATTGATCTCAAACAAGATACTCTACCACTATACGGGCCAATATATCCTCTCTCGGAAAAGCAGCTAAGATTACTGAAAACATATCTGGATGATATCTTAAAACAAGGAATGACTTTCCCCTGCCAATCTCCAGTAGGCGCAATAATTCTTTTTGTTCTCAAACCTAATGGACGCCTTATGTTGGTAGTTGACTACTATGTGCTAAACAAAGTTACTATCCACAACCAATATAAACTCACTCTTACATGAGAATAACACGACCGTCTTGGGGGAGCCTGTAACTGGTATCGCTTACAATTAAGGCTGACAAGGCTAAGAGAAACTAGCAGGGTTCGTAAGGGGTTAGTTTGTATTATAATTGGTTTTAAGTATAGTTTGATGCTTAGGTTGTTTTATGATTGGTTTCAAGTATCGTTAGATACTTAGTTGGTTTTATGTTGGGTTTCATGTATCAGGCTAATACTCAATATGTGATATATTTTGTTTTTATGTATTGGGGTTATACATACTTTATATGCAGTACCGTAAAGGTCCATGAGGCATTTGTTTTATTGGAGGACTTTACAAGCGGACCTTAGTTATATCTGTTGATTGGAAATCAAATATAAGGATATGGAAAGCTTTAGAAAAGCGAGATCATGTATTGAAGACTGCCCCTCTGGAGCTTAGACAGGGCAGACTTCGACAGACAGAGTTTACAATATACTTGGTTGAGCAGTTACTTCTTTTCAGTTCGTACGAAACTATATCAAGTAAGTCTCGAACTTAGTCAAGCTGGCGATATAGTAATTGACGGCTGTTAAACAACTTATCAAGATCTCTGGTAGTAATACTCACTTGAAGTACCAACAATATAGTATTTGAGTTACTATAGTTATACCTTACTGAGAAGGATTCCTCTTGCTGCCTGATTCACTCAGGAAAGCGTTACAGAGTCAGTATTTTCATTAAGCTGAATCTGAAGGACAGTTACCATCTGATCTATATAAGGAATTACAATGACTAGAAAAGTGCTTTGCGTACAAGATACAGCCTATATGAATATATTGTCATGCCGTTTAGTCTGGTAAATGTACCAGCAACTTTTTAATCAATAATAGTAATAATCCTAAAAGACTTTCTTGATTACTAAGTAGTAGCCTACATTGATGATATATTTATATATTCTAAATCTGAGAAGGATTATATCATATTGGTCAAGAAATTGCTAGGAAGATTGTGAGAATACCAAATGGCTATCTCACTTACCAAAAGCATCTTCTATGTGACTTTAGTGGAATCCCAGGGGGATATAGTGGCTGTTGATGCAGTTACTAAGAGCAATCATGAAGTGGAATCTATCAAGTCCTAGATACCACCTACCTTAGTAAATGAAATTCAAATATTTATAGGCTTTACAAACCTCTATCAATGATTCATAAACAATTTCTTTATGCTATATGTCCTAATTACTGATTTGCTCTAAGGAAACCATAAGGATATCTCTTGCAGAGAAAAGCAACAACAAGCGTTTGGTGATCTCAAATACGGATTTATAACAGCTCCCATATTATATTACTTTCATCTAGAATGGAAGACATTAGTGGACACCGATGCCAGCGATTATGCACTATGAAGTGTCCTCTCTCAATACTTGGACAAAAAACTCCCTTTAGTCACTTTCGATTCCTGAAAGCTGACTCTCGCAGAACATAAATACAACATTAATTAAAAGGAATTGTTGGCACTATTACTTGCATTGAAAGAATAGTGACACTATCTTGCGGGGACTGATAAACTAATCATTATATATACAGATTACCAAAACCTACGATACTTCCAGACAACCAAGGCCTAGACAGCAAGACCAACCCTTGGTGCTAAGAAGCTGACTGATTTTAACTTTAAGATCATATACCAGCCTGAAACCAGAGGAGGCAAACCTGATGCCTCAATTAGGTGGCCAGAGTATAGCACTAAGGAGGGCTTTGAGTATGACAAGTAGGCTATACTTCAGTCTCACCACTTTGACAACCTCAAAGATAACCAGAACCTAGTAGTAATAGTGATCTGAGGAAAAGAAAACTCAGAACAATTACAACAAGAATTGCCTCCACAAAAAAGGAACGATAAGATAAGAATTAAGTGACTTGAACAGGAAGCAAGAATCGCAACAGGAGGTTCCAAGTTAGCAGCAGGCCATGATGGATACAGCACCAAAGACACCATAGTTTCTGTGAAAGGGCAAATGCTCATAGGAACAGGTTTAGCTATTGGACTACCAATTGGAACATATGCACATATTGCACCTAGAAGTAGACTAGCAGTCAAGCATGATATTTCCATTAGAGCTGGAGTAGTGGTGGCTGACTATAGAGGACAGGTGAAAATCCGCCTGGTCAAGACTACTGACAATGCTTTTCAGGTATGTAAGGGAGACCTTATACGACATATGTTTGTGGAAAAAGGTTGATAAGAGAGAGCTTCATAACGCCATGGAGTTAGATGATACAGAACGAGCATGCTATAGGTTTGGCAGCTAAGGGACAGGGCTGGAAGAAACTAGACTACAACTATGTTTCCTAGATTCTGATGCAAAATATGAATACTTGTACATAACCAAAATCACCTTATACCATATATGCACAAAGAGACAAACTCTAATGTCCGTTGCAATAACTGTCAAGGGTAATATAAAGAACTTTGGTGTCAAGCTCTTGGAACACATGAAAGAAAGGGCAAATAATGATCCAGAGTGTTACAACAGGAAACTAGAAATGGAAAGTGTACCGGATTATGCTAAAGAAATGCTAAATTAATAGACCCTACCAGATAGAATGCTCTTCAATAAAAAGTCCCTCTATGTTCCTCATAGCAGAATCCTGTAAAGAGACATTGCGAAGGGATGTTACAACTCAAACGTTACTAGGCATTTGGGTCATGAAAAAACTCTGGAGATTATTCCAAGAGGCTTTTATGGGCAAGGGATCAGGAACTGGATAAACAACTATGTGTGATCCTGCACTGAGTGCCAAAAGGTGACAGCACTAAGACAAACACCCTATAGCCTGTTATGTCCTTTACAGGTATCACATAGAGTTTAAGTATCTGCCTCAGTATGTTTTATTACACGACTGCCCAAATCTGGCAGATCGAGGCAGATCATGGTAGTAATTGTAATATATTTACATATTCTGGTACCTCTATTCCCACTCTCATTAGCCTTTCCTTTGTCAGATTACATTCATTTGATTTGATTTCTTTTGTATTTGATTTCACTACCAGAATCTCTAGATTCCGGTGCCCTGATTACTGTATGCTTTCGAGGATCGGCAGGATTGTGCCCCAGGAGTTCCAAGGGAAGGAACAGGTCATGTATACCAGTGGTAGGATAGAGGCAGTGTTGTGGGAAAGCCCCAGGCTTTCAAGGACTCGAGCAGGGCAACCGGATTCCGGTAGCTGTACACTCACCAGTAATGATAGTGGCTACGGGTTTCTAGAGCCTCAGCTCTTGCAGGAAAGATTTCATGTATTTAAGAGTGGTCTCCTGGCTAGCAGGAGACATCAGACTTCAGACAGAGGCCTAGGCAGTGAATACACTTGGTTGAACGGTGATCCTATTGTTTCCCTTCGCTCTATAAACCATTATATTGTACTCCCCTTGTCTTTGCCTCTCAGCAGGTCTCCCTTAGACACCATAGCCATAGCAGGCTACTGCTTTGGCTCTATTGTATAACCGTTCACACAGGCTAGCGCCTGTTACATTTTTTCGCCTCAGCAGGTGATATCTGGTTCTCAGGATTGAGAACAGTGAGTAGGATTGATCAGCCTTCCCTTTTCTTGATAACTAGTTAGAAGTAGGAGCAGCAGGGAGAGACTCCCGGCTCTGGTGCTACATTCATAATTACAAACAGAAGAACTCAGACCTCCCAGCAGACTTGGAAATAACTCAGACACAGACTCAGAAGGAGAATGTGACGATACACCTCTACCTAGGCAAAGTTTCCTACAACCAGGAGACCTTGATAAAGACTCAGAAGAGGACCTTACAGCAGAGCAAGTCATCCAAAGGGAAAGCCAGAGAGCAGAGACAGCACAAGAATCGAGACCAAGAACCAGAAGCATCTTGGAGACAGTTTTCGGAATACTACCACACTCTGCAGTACCCTCCGGAAGCGAAACACCACCTGGCGGATTTCTAGACTCCCCAGGACCCTCTAGACCACCACCAGTACCTCAAGGAAAAGGGAAAGAACCAGAAAGTCCCAGACACCCGCTAGCACCTCCGCCAGCATCTAGGAGGATGGCTGACCCTCCAGACCAACCCAGGAAACCAAAGATCAAGCTTCCACAACTATCCAAGTTCGGTGGAGAAGGCGAAGATCTACAACCAGACAAACTCAAGCGTTGGTTTAGGGAGGTTATGAAGTACTTATCCAAGTATGATGTCCTTGATGACACAGAGGATGTAGTAGACTACTATGGCGCCTATACAGAAAAGCGAGCACATAGTGCATACCTCAACCTCATGGATGAGTTTGAAGACAATCAACCCTCACGCCAAGAATTCAAGAATCGCTTTAAGCAGCTTTTTGAAGCATCAACCAATACAGATAACCTGTACCCCAAAAGGCAGAATATACAACAGTCCTCAGGAGGCAAGCCAGTGAGAATTTCCAAGATTGCTGGCAAACTAGAAGACCTAAGAGGAACACTGCCTAGAGACTCAATATCGGACTATGCACAATGACAACACTTTTTAGATGCCATAGATCCCAGGCTCAGAAGAAATGTGGAACTACAGATAAGAGATACCGATACCTAGAATCAAGTTGTCCAACTAGTAGAGAGATATGATGCAACAATGTTCAAAACAGGAGCCTATGGGAGTAGCGGCAGCTCCTCCTGCACCTCCGGAAATAAGCCAAACAAAGCTAAGAACACTCCACAACAACCCAGCTACAAACCAGCAGGAAAAGGCAAAGCTCCAGCAAGAAAATCGACCCCTCTCAAGCATAAGAAGCCAAGCAAGCAGGAAATGGATTGACGCAAGAGAGAAGCAGCCTGTTACTACTGTGGAGAAGCAGTACATATGGCAAATGATTGTCCAAAAAAGGAAATCAAGTCCAATCATGTTACTGTCACCCAGGACACCCCCGATAGCGATCAAGAGCACTATGAGGCAGAGAGCAATGACAAAGAAGAGTTGGATGGAAGGAATACTATCATAACTTACAAGACTACTGTTGGCGCCCCCAAGGAAGCTGCCAGGCCATTCCAAGCATTAGAATTCACAATGCTAGTCAACAAGAAACACGCCAGGGTCCTAGTAGACACTGGAACCATTGGCGGTACCCTAATCAGCAATCACTTTGTTACAACAAACAATATCCCTTATGCCAATAAGAAGATGCCTACAACGCTAAAAATTGCTGTCAAAGGATCCAGATCAAGCAGCAATCACCCCTGTATTACAGATATCGAAATTGGAAGCATGAAGGTACCTAATATACACATGAGCGTCACTCTAGAATCAGACTATGATATTCTACTTAGCATAGATGACCTCTTACACTTTGGAGCAGGCATAGACTGCTGGAAAAATACCCTCTACTTCCCTGACCACAAAGTCAGAGTAAACTGCAATGGGAACAGCACTCAGCCTTGATCAGCAATTACTAAACAGGAAGATATACCAGATTTCCTCAAGATGTTCCCTCTGGTTTTTGTCACAGAAATACCTGAAACCCTACCACCATTGCGGCACTTTAACCACCAGATCAAGATCAAGGACCCAGACCATTATGTCAAGATGCCAACCTTCAAGACCCGCAAAAAATTGATCTCTATGTTCAAGGCATGGATAGAGAAGCAAATCAGGTCTGGGATACTCTACAGATCACAAACGCGAGTAGGCGCCAGCATGCTCATTCAAGGGATACCTGATGGCAGGATAAGACCACTAGTGGACCTTCGCTATAGGAATAAAAACACTAAGAAGGACGAAGCCCTAATCCCTAATCAGCAGCTCATACTCAACACTGTGGGCAGAGCCAAATTCCGAAGCAAGATTGACCTCAGTGATGCCTACTTTCAGACCAGGGTTGAGCCAGAGGATGAGAAGTATAACACTATCAAGACACCCTTTAGAGGCTTCGCCTGCAAAGTAATGCTACAAGGAGACACAAATGCACTAGGAACTTTCATGAGAGTCATGGAAGATACACTATCAGAAGAGTTAGGAGTCTTTGTATGGGTATACATTGACGATATCCTGATATATAGCGATACACACCAAGACCATATCAAGCATATCAAAGTTATTTGCAAGAAACTGGAAAAAGCGCAGCTATATGCCAACACAAAGAAGAGTGTTTTCTTTGCACAAAAGCTTGATATTCTAGGTCATCTTATTGATGATAAAGGCATGCACCCAGCACCAGAGAAGATAAGAAGCGTGGGGGACTGGACAAGACCTCAGAACAGAAAAGAACATCAGCACTTTAGTGGGATGGCTAATTATATCTCCCAGTTCCTACCACACATCGCTACCATTACAGCACAACTTACAGAGCTTACCGACGATGCTAAATGGATATGGACTGACTTGCAGGAAGCAGCCTTTCAAGCAGTGAAAAAGGCGGCGAAAAATTATCCAGTTCTTAAATCTATTGACTATATCAACCCAGAACCAACCTGGCTATTCACTGATGCATCTCCTACAGGCAGTGGCCCTTGGATAGGCCAAGGACCAACCAGAGATACAGCCAGACCGAAAGCATTCCATTTCAGGAAACTGTCAGCCTCTCTGAGTAACTACCCCACCCACCAACAGGAAGCGTTTGCAATAGTTGAGGCTGTACAAGCCTTCGCCGACCTGTTGTCCTAAACAAAGTTGACCATAGTTACCGACCATGAGAGTCTTACCAAGCTCATGATACAGAAGAATCTCAGTGAGCGGCAGCAGAGATGGATAATGCATCTTAGCCACTAGGATTTTAAAATAGAATACATGCCTGGAGCTTCAAATTTTCTGGCAGACTATCTATCCAGAGTTCATGAAACCAATTCAGGGCCTAAAAATATAATACTACAGGATCCCACCTCCAAAAATTCAGATCTCCAGAACCACAACTTCAATCATATTCAAACCAACTACACTTCTTCATCATACTATAGCCTAGATTCCGACAGCGAAATGGAAACCATTGTACAGACACAGCACTCTCCATCCCTCACTACTCGTGAATTTATCTATCGTTCCTCACATGACTACCTAGCAAGCAAAGAGATAGCAGCCAATGCAGTCACTCGCTCGCAAAAGGGCAAGAATAGTGCTGGCAGCAACGATACCAGCACACAGGCAGGCAACTCTTGGGGAGACAAAGGTACCTTGAACCTTCACCAGACTAGAGAAGAACGAAGCCATTCAGTGCTCTCTTGGACTGCCTGCTATGATGACCAGTGCCTTACACACAGAGACAGCAAGGAAATCAATGGATATTTCCCTAAGGACCCTGAAAAGCGAAAGCAAGCAAATAATGTGAAAGCAACATCAGATACCTCAAAGGACAGTAGCCCCCCTCCATCAAACGATAAGTTCATGTCCCTACCCTCACCAGGAAACAAATACCTCAGACTTGCAGATATGTTAACTCCAGCATTCCCACCTCTGGCTTCCCCAGCTTTGCCATCTTCTAGACCCCTATATAGTGATCCTAAAGCTTTCTGGAATTCTACAGTAACTGACAAAGCCCAAACCTTTCTTAGTACCGTCCATTCATCCCTCATGCGAAAATTTCGCCCTGCTGTCATTGAAGCTCTCCAGAATGACCCTCTTTTCTAGTGAGTCCAGGAAACCACTGACAAACTACATTATTCAATCCAGGATGGCCTCCTCATAGCTCACAATACCAATGGCAATTCTAACATCTATATCCCTATAGGACCCTTAGAAAAGGGAGTATCCCTTTGGGATTTCATCCTTAAAACAGTTCATGAAGGCCTACGACATTTCTCAGCTCACAAGTCCTACAAGTACGCCGCTTGTTTCCTCTGGTGGCCTCAGATGCGCTAGGACTTCATAGCCTACTGTCGCTCAGGTGATCAATGTCAGATCAACAAGGAGCCAAACACACTCCCAGCAGGTAGATCTCTAGCCCTGCCAGCACTTGACGAAGCCTACCAATCCTTTGCCATCGATTTCGCTGGCCCCTTTAACAAATCAAATAACCATACTACCATCATGGTTATTATCGATCGCTTTACCTCCTACACTCATCTTATACCACTACAGGACTCTGCCACCTCCGAAAAAGTATTCAGCAAGCACCAGAAGACGATATTTGATGTTCATGGACATCCCCTAAGCATAGTACAGGACCAAGACTCCCGCTTTACCTCCAAGTTCTGGTCTCAGATGATGAAGTCAAAGGGAATCCAGGTCTGGCTGGTAACTCAATACCACCACCAAACCAATTGCCAGGTAGAGTGCTGGATTCGCACCCTTAAACAGATGATGAGGAACTTCATCAACAAAAGACAGAACTGGTCCAATGCCCTCCCACGCGATAGCAGCAGCCATGAATGGCGCCCCCCATGAATCCTTAGGAATAACTCCATACCAAGCACTCTATGGACGTCCTTGGAAACTCTTCTATCCTGTCCTCTGATCCGCCTGCAAAGTACCAGCAGTGGACGAGGTCTTGAATGCCCTTAAAGCCACCAGGATAGAAGTTGATATGGCCAGAAAGCATGCCACATTCCCGCAGACTGTGCAAGCAGATAAAAGGAGCAACCCCTATCGAAGACCATTTAACATTGGCACCAGAGTCGTTGTTAGAGGATGCCCCTACACCTCCGCCCTTGGATGATCCAAGAAGCTCGAGCCTAGCTAGTTTGGACCCTTTAAGGTCCTAGAGCATGACTCCAGTAGCGATAATTACAAGCTTGAATTGCCTAAGAGAATGGAGTGCTAGAAGCCATACTTTCACATCTCATGCCTCAAGGAATACCATGAGAACGATCCCAATAGATTTGCATCCAGGAGGATGGAAAGGCCGGCCCCGATACTCATCAACGATGCAGAAGAATGGGAAGCAGCGGAGATACTGGATTATCTCCGACAGAACAACAGAGTCCAGTTCCTGGTACACTGGAAAGGGTATGAAAGGACAGATAACTCTTGGAAACCTATTGAGAACCTGGAGAACTCAATTGAAATAATAGCGGAATACTGGAAAGAAAACTACAGCACAGAACCGATGCCTAAGATCATCTCCCATTATGTTAGGACCTCTAGGGAGCATATGGAAGTCTCTACAATCCCTTGCCCTAGAACCATAGTACCCAACGATTTCTGGCAGCCCTATAACAATAAGGAATACGATTCTGTAGGCTCAGATGATAGCTACTTCAACACTGATAATGATTCTATGCTCTGGCCTTGGGAGAGCGGCGATGAGCCCTATAGCCTTAGGAGAAGATAAGTTTTGTTCAGATTTGGGGAATGTAACATGTGTACATGTTCCGGTACCTCTATTCCCACTCTCATTAGCCTTTCCTTTGTCAGATTACATTCATTTGATTTGATTTCTTTTGTAATTGATTTCACTACCAGAATCTCTAGATTCCGGTGCCTTGATTAATGTATGCTTTGGAGGATCGGCAGGATTGTGCCCCAGGAGTTCCAACGGAAGGAACAGGTCATGTATACTGGTGGTAGGATAGAGCCAGTCTTGTGAGAGAGCCCCAGGCTTTTCAGGACTCTGGCAGGGCCACTGGATTCCGGTAAATGTACACTCACCGGTAATGATAGTGGCTGCTGGTTTCCAGAGCCTTAGCTCTTGCAGGAATGATTTCATGTATTTAAGAGTGGTCTCCTAGCTGGCAGGAAACATCAGACTTCAGACTAAGGCCTAGACAGTGATTACACCTGGTTGAAGGTGATCCTATTATTCCCCTTCGCTCTATAAACCATTATATTGTACTCCCCTTGTCTTCACCTCTGAGCAGGTCTCCCTTAGACACCATAGCGATAGCAGGCTACCGCTTAGACTCTATTGTATAACCGTTCACACAGGCTAGCGCCTATTACAGTAATCAACTGGTTTACAAAAATGGCACACTTTATTAGCTTAGAAGAAATCGTGACTGCAAAAGCTTCACTGCCACCTTCATCAAAGAAGTTAGAAAACTTCATAGGTTACCATGTGTAACAGGTGCTAGCCTGTGTAAAGGGTTATACAATAGAGTCTAAGCAGTAGCCTACTATTACTTTAGTCTCTAAAGGAGACCAGCTAAGAGGAAAAGACAAGGGGAGTACAATAGAGGTGTTTATAGAGGGAAGGGGAAGAATAGGATCGCTGTTCAACCAAATGTATTCACTGTTTAGGCAGCTGTCAGATATCTGATGTCACCTACTAGCCAGGAGACTACTCTTAAATACATGAAATCTTGCCCGCAAGAGCTGAGGCTATGGACACCCGCAGCTACTATCATTACTGGTGTGTGTACAGCTACCAGAATCCTGTGGCCCTGCTGGAGTCCTCAAACACCTGGGGCTTTCCCACAACACTGGCTCAATCCTACTGCCTGTATAAATGACCTGTTCCTTCACTTAGAACTCCTATGGTAGAATCCTGCCGATCCTAGAAAGCATATAGTAAGAAGAGTGCCGGAATCATGAGATTCCAGTAGGGAAATCAAATACAAAAGAAATCAAAATCAAATGAATATAATCTGACAAAGGTAAGGCTAACGAGAGTAATAATAGAGGTACTGGAATATGTACACATGTTACATTCCCCATATCTGAATAAAACATATCTTCTCCTAAGACCATAGGCCTCATCGTTGCTCTCCCAAGGCCAGAGCATAGAATTATCATCAGTGTTGAAGTAGCTATCATCTGAGCCTGCAGGATCTTATCCCTCATTGTTATAGGGCTGCCAGAAATCGTTAGGTACTATGGTTCTTGGGCAAGGAATTGTAGAGACTTCCAAAGGCTCCCAAGAGGTCCTGACATGGGGAGAGGTAATCTTAAGCAACAGTTCTGTGCTGTGGTTTTGTTTACAATATTCGGGTATGATATCCATTGAGTTCTACAGGTTCTCAATAGGTTCCCAAGAGTCACCTCTCCTTGCATACCCTTTCCAGTCTACCAGGATCTCGACTCTGTTGTTCTGTAGGCAAAAATCCAGTATCTCCACTGCTTCCCATTCTTCTGCATTATTGATGAGTATAGGGGCAAGCCTATCTTTCCGCCTGGATGCAAATCTATTGGGATCATTCTCATGGTATTCCTTGAGGCATGAGATATACAAGTATGGCTTCTGGCACTCCATTTTCTTAGGCAATTCTAGCTTGTAGTTATCACTACTAGAGTCATGCTCTAGGACCTTCAAGGGTCTAAATCAGGGAGGCCCTAGCTTAATGAATCATCCAGGGGTAGAGGTGTAATGTCGTCCTCTAACAACAACTCTGGTACCAATGTTGAATGGTCTTTGATAGTGGTTCATAATTTTATCTGCTTGTATAGTCTTCCAGAATGTGGCATATCTTCTGGCTATATCAACTTCCATCCTGGTGGCTTTATGGGCATTCAAGATCTTGTCCACTGCTGGTACTTTGCTGGCGGATCTGAAGACAGGATTGAAGAGCTTCAAAAGGATGTCCATAGAGTGCATAGTATGAAGATATTCTTAAAGATTCATGGGGGGCGCCATCCATGGCTGCTGCTATATCTAGGAGGACATTGGACTAGTTGTTCTGTCTTTTGTTGATGAATTTCCTTATCATCAGTTTAAGAGTGCGAATCCGGCGCTCAACCTGGCTATTGGTTTAGTGGTAATATTGAGTAACTATCCAGACCTGGATTCCTATTGACTTCATCATTTGAGACTCGAACTTGGAGGTAAAGCGGGAGTCTTAGTCCAGTACTATGCTTAGGGGATGTCTATGAACATCTAATGTTGTCTTCTGGAGCTTGCTGAATACCTTGTCGAAGGTGGCAGAGTCCTGAAGTGGTATAAGATGAGTGTAGGATATAAGCGATCGATAATAACTCTAATAGTTATATAGCTGTTTGATTTATTGAAGGAGCTAGCAAAATCTATGGCAAGTGATTGGTAGGCTATGAAGTTCTGGCGTATCTGAGGCCATCAGAATAAATAAGCATCGTACTTGTAGGACTTGTAAGCTGAGAAATGTCCTAAGCCTTCATGAACTGTTTTAAGGATGAAATCACGAAGGGATACTCCCATTTCGAAGGGTCCAATAGGGATATACATGTTAGAATAGCTGTTGGTATTGTCAGCTATGAGGAGGCCATCCTGAATTGAATTGGGTAGCTTGTCAGTGGTCTCCTGGACTCCCTGGAAAAGAGGGTCATTCTGGAGAGCTTCAATACAGCAGGGCGGAATTTTCCCATAAGGGATAAGTAGAGGGTACCAAGAAAGGTCTGGGCCTTATATGTTTCTGTTGAATTCCAGAAAGCTTCAGGATAACTATAGAGGGGTCTAGGAGCTGGCGAAGCTGGTGAAGCCGGAGGTGGGAATGCTAGAGTTAACATATCTGCAAGTCTGAGGTATTTGTTTCCTGGTGAGGGTAGGGACATAGAGCTATCATTTGATAGAGGTTGGCAACTGTCCATAGATGCATCAGAGGTTGCTTGTTACGATCCTATGGTGTAAGCTGGTTTTGCAACAGGTAACTACTTCTCTTTGGGTTGGATGAATATGACCGGGCTGTTGTTATAGTCCGTTATGAGGGGTGGCGCTAATCTCAGCCACCAGGGTAGGAGTACTATTGCAACGAGTAGTACTAGGTAGATTTCCACTATTGCTCTTAGGCCTATGCCTACGTTGTCTTGATAGCTGAACCCTATAGTTCCTATCGCACAACGCCAATAGGGGAATGGAACGGTAAAGAGGTAAAGTAATTGTATAGGAAAGAACTTAGATGGTTGCGTGAAGAGTCCTAACTACAGGTCGCCTAGAGGTCCTTATATGGGCACTCTTCCCTCAACCCTAACCCTGGTGACTCATACCTGTGAGTCACACGACCTCTATGACTCATAGTGAGTCATGGTGTGAAATCCATCAGCTGACTCCTCTGAGTCAACTGCGCCGCGTGCCAACCAATCATAACTCATAAAATAAGTCATGTGCCCTAAAGTGGTCACATGCGCGAAACCCATGACTCATAGTGTGAGTCATGTGCGAAATCATGACATCATATGACTCACAAATGTGAGTCATGCGCACGATCAACCAATCACAACATAACAATGATTGCACAGGTGTGCATCATGTGAAACCCCATGACTTCTAATAAGTCATAGTGCGAAATATAACAACCTTGTTACTCATAACTATGAGTCATGCGAAATCCTGCTTTGCTTAGTCACCAATCGTGACATTAGCTCCTCTCTCCCTTAAGCCTGAGTCCCTTCAGGCTTAATGTCCCATCTTCGTCAGGCTTTTTCCAAACCTGCGCAATTCCTTTTTCAATATCCGAACTTGATGTTTGGCCGTCTGGTAGTTCCTCCGGACTTCCTCTAAGGTGGTGTGTGCCGCCCTAATTGTCCGGTCCCGGTCATCAATCATTCTGTGATATGTCCGCATATCAGTTTTTTGTGCCTCGATTGTGGCTTCGGTGGTTCCAAGTTGTTCTCGTAGCCCTTGCAACTGTCGTTGTAAACTCTCTTCGTCGGGGATCGTCTCGATTCCAGTTTTTTCGCCCCCCTCTCCCTTCAACTGTGTCCTCACAGTTGTTTTTCTTTTCCTAATACGTGCATCGTTTTCCGTAAGGGTTGCCGCTTCCCATGTTCGTCTTGGGTAAAACCCAGCATCGATTTTGTCGTGTCTGTGAGTACGACAAGTGTCCTTGAAACAGTGTTTCCAGGATATCTCCTTGTGTGGTTGTTGCAGCTTGCGCAACTTGTGCTGTCGTGGAAACCAATTGCTTCCTTCCCTATCGCGCAAATGAGTGTTGCAGTAATCATCTTAAGAGTCCACAAAAGAGAGTTGTATGCTGCACGCTTTTCCCTTTCTTCCTGGGTAGCGTATGGCAGGCTGGTAGGTGTAGTAGCCCTGGGGCTATCGCCCCAGCCTTTGTCTGGACCCAATGGCCTTAGGTCTTGCCTTATGGGTTCGATTTTGACTGTAACCCACTCGGGGTTTTCTTGGGTACTGCTAATGGAAACGTTCAATGGCGATGCTGGCATTGTTGAAGTTCTCCGCAGGGTACCAAGTTTTGTCGTGTTCTGGCGAGTAGCCGGTCAACTTGGCTCTGTATTGTAGGCGTTTTCGGTGTATGCGTGAATCAATGATTTCTTCGTGTTCATACTCACTTTCTCCTTCTATCTCGATTGGAGGTGGTGGTGATTGCTTTTGTTAGGGAAACTGATTGTCTTGGTATGGTTCGAGGAGTGAGATGTGGAAGGTGTTGTGGACCTTCATCTGTTGGGGCAAGGCCAATTTATAGGCACTTGTGCCCACCTTCGCAAGGATCTTGAATGGTCTGATTTTCTTGAAATCCATCTTCTTGGATGGTCTTGTGGTCCTTTTATTTCTTGGCAGTAACCAGACCATGTTACCTGACTGTAGATTCGGATCGGGTTTTCTGTGTTGATCATAGTTTTCTTTTTGTCGTAATTGTGCATAGACCATTTCCTGACGTAGGATACTGTGCAGCTGACCCATCTCTTCCTTTTTCATGGTTTCCTTTGGTATCATGTGGCCTATCGCCTCATGTTCCGGATGCTGTCCGTAGTTTGCGTAAAAGGGTGTGGTCTTAATAGTTTCCTGTTTTCCATTGTTTTATGCAAATTCCGCTAATGGTAGTAAATCCGCCCAGTTATCTTGCTGATAGTTGACATAGGCCCTTAGGTATTGTTCCAGTATTCCGTTCGTCCTTTCAGTTTGTCAGTCCGTTTGTGGGTGGAAGGCGGTGCTCATTCTTCGTTCAATTCCAAGGAATTTTGTAGTCTCCTTCCACAAGTCTGTTGTAAATAGCGTTCCTCTATCGGTGATGATATCTTGTGGTAGTCCATGGAGTCGAAATATTTCCCGTAGGAATATCTTGACAAATTCTTTGGTGTTCATATCCTTGTTGCAGGGTATGAAATGGCTCACATTTGTCAAGCGGTCGATGACCACCAGGATGGCATCATAATCATCTGATTTCGGCAGGTCAATGATGAAGTCCATTGCTATCGATTTCTATGGTTGGTGTGGCGGCTCGTTCGGTTGTAGTAGTCCGTAGGGCACGTGTCGTATCACTTTCGTTCTTTGGTATGTATTGCAATTCTTGACATATCTCTTTATGTCGTCTTGCATCTTTTGCCAATAATATTGTCAGGATAGTAGTTCCGTAGTTTTGCTGGTTCCGCCATGCCCAACTGCTGGGTTATCGTGATTTTGTCGTATGACTTGGATTCTGATTTCTTCGTATTCTGGTACCCAAATCTTTCCTTGATGCCATAGGCATTCTTCCTTCCATTCACATCCCCCTAGAGCCACTCCTTTCATTTCTTTCTCTCCTTTTCTCAGGGCTTCCTGGATTGCTCTGATCTGTCTGTCTTTCGTGCTTGCTTGTCGGATGCCAAAATCTTCAGTGACAAATTTGACCACTTCCTTGGCTTCGAAGTATTGTTCTTTAGGGAGTAGGATCCTTTATATTTGTTGGATCCTCTCATCGTTCTTTTTCGGGACATCTTATGCTCTCCATGTAAGGGCATCTGGTTTGCCCCCTTCCTTCCCAGGTCGGTATCGTATTTTGATATCGTATTGACTGAGGGTCTCGCTCCATCGGATTTGTCTGTTGTTGAGCTCTTTTGTCGTGGTAAATGGTACCAGGTTCCTATGGGCTGTGAGGACCAAGACCTGGTGTCTGCTTCCTTTTGCATATCTCCTCCATTCTTTCAAGGCTTGGACAATGGCTAGGAGCTATTTGTCGTGGATACCGTAGTTGCATTCCGCCGGCGTCATTGTTTTTGACCGGTATGCCACTGGCCTCTATTTTCCATCGCTCCCCTTCTGTGATAGAATGCCTGAGCATACATATTTTCAAGCGTCAGTCTCAATCATGATTTCCCTGGTTGGATCGTAGTGTACCAGTAGTGGAGCTGAAGTAAGTCGCCTGCGCAATTCATCGAATGCTTTTTGTTGGTTCTCGGTCCAGTTCTTTTTGCAGTCCTTCTTCGTCAGTTGATAGAGTGGTTTAGCTATACGGCTAAACCCTTCTATGAATCGTCGGTAGAAGTTGCAGAATCCCATTAAGCACTGTATTCCTTTCTTGCTTTCGGGTGGTTTCCATTCCCATATTGCTTTTGTTTTGATAGGATCAACACTGACTCCTTCCTTGTCGATGATGAAGCCTAGGTATTCAGTTCGTTCCTTGTGAAATTCGCACTTCGATGGCGTCAGTGTCAGCCCTTCTTTCTTCAAGGCTTCCATAATCATCCTGACATGGGTTCGGTGTTGTCCCATGTTTTCTGAATATATCAGAATATCATCTAAATAGACGATACAACAGATATCCAGAAACCTGCTGAGAATCCTATTGACCCATCGCTGAAACGCTGCAGGTACATTTTTGAGTCTAAATGGCATGACCGTATATTCGTATATGCCGTATTTGGTGGTAAAGGTTGTTTTCTATTCATCCCCGTGTTTGATTCTGATGTTGTGGTATGCGTTTCGAATGTCTAGTTTAGTAAAGACCTTGTCTCCTCTAAGCCTATCGAGGGCTTCTCCAATCAGTGGTAGGGGATATCGGTCTCGTTTGGAGACTTCGTTGAGCCCTCGGTAGACCACGCATAACGTTAGCTTGCCGTCTTTCTTCATAACAAACAGGATCGGTGATACCCCATGTGCATAAGAGTCTTGTGTCCAGCCCCGGTTCCTGTTGACCCTTCAGCTCTTTTTCACCCAATGGGTATAGCTTTATTGCTGGTACTGTTTCTCCTTTTTTGAAGTTGATATCCAAGTCAACCTTTGGTCGGTGGAGTGGTAACCGAGTGTCTTCCTCTTCCTTGAACATGTCCAGGTACTGGCGGTATTCCCTTGGCACAATGTTTCTGGTTTTGTCTTTTTCTTGTCCATTCTTGTTGGAAAAAATACGTTATCACATTCTATGTAGTCATGTGTCTATGTGAGTCATGTAACATATACACATATGACGAGTCACATGTATGGCTGGATTTCACGTGATACGGAGATGGGTATATATATTTCGGGTTTTCTCCTCTTGTATCCTTACAACTCAGTAGCGCAATAGTGGAATCACAGCTTTTTAGTCTACAAGATACTGCGTTCAAATCTCAGTGCCGCCTTATTAAGTATAAGAGACAGCCTTTGATACTGCAATATTTTCAGGTTATGAGCCCGGGTTAGCAAGA